>VZTV01123289.1:0-11416 GCA_013400875.1 Anhinga rufa
AAAAAAAGAAAAAAAAAGAAATTGCATTTATCCTCTATCCAACTTGTAATTTTTTATTGTAGGTCACAAGAGCGAACAGATTTTTACACAAATATGCTTGTGTGTATATATGTATATATATATACTTGTGTGTATAAAAGACAGTTTTTGTGTGTAAATATAAATATACATGGATATATATTTTGAGTGCTTGTGTATTTATAAATATAAATATGAACACATGCGAACAATTGTAGCAATGATGTATGCTGTGGTGTAAATAGAGGATTGGATATACACACCAAATGTACTGTGACCTGATTAGAATAACAACTAAGGTTTGTTGTACATCATTCATTGGCAGTAAACCAAAATAATTTACACTACTCTGTGTAAACCCATCAGTTCTGCCAGCATAGGATTTATCCCTAAGTTGTCAGAAAGCTACAACTGTATTTAAAATCAGCATCTGACAGTGACTCCCAGAACTGAGGTCAACAAAATCATTCTGGATTTGCATCACATAACAAGTATCAGAAACTCAAAAGTTTTGTATTATAAAGAGTCACAAGATTAACTCAGTTGTCTACATCACAGGACAGATAACTTTTCACCCAAACACCCCATTCTGGTTGTAGCCTGATCGCTCCCTCCCTGAATGTCATGGCAAGACCTGAGTACTTGCCATCCTCCTGTTGCTTCTTAAAAGAAAAAAAAAAAAAAAGGAAAAAAAAAAAAACCTCACCCCAATTGGGTAGAAGTGGAGAGGGAGCCACAACATCCTGCAATAAGTTCCCCAGTCCAGATAAACAGGGGACCAAGGACTGCAATGCAGACAGAGCAGCTCAGCCCTGTGCAGAGGGGTGGGTGCTATTTCAAATAGTTTGGTCTCAACATCCATCTCATCTTCTAGTTACCCGCTGTGACATCCACACCAAAATATTTAATAAGCACATAATATACAAGAATGAAACTGAAAGTGCCAGTTCAGGGAACATACCGCCTGCTACTTGGTAACACCAGCTTCGACAAATAGATGTTGCAGTCCTTGGTGTACCTATGACTAACAAGCCAGAGATGAGGAAGGCCTTGGCTTCTGGTGGCTGCTGGTGGCTCTGCTGTGTCACTGAAGCTCATGCAACTCTTGTAACCCAGTGCAGGTCAGTTAGGACACAGTCCCTGACAGCAGCAGCCCTCTGTCAGATGCTTTGGCCCTGAATGATTTCTTAACAAGATATGTTAACAGGAGTAATGTGAAGAATATACCCTGAATGAAAAAGTAGGACAGCTAAAGCCAAAGCTCCATAAGGAAGGAGGTGCTTTAGAAATGTGGGAGACAGCTAGACAAGGTTTAAATGATCTGCTTTGTAACTGCAAGTAATGGTTGCCAGCAGCAAGGGGTATACTTAGAAGAGAGCTTTCTCTTTGACACCTTGTTTTGAAGCACTTTATGGTTTTAACAGTTTTCATTTAGTGAGGGCAGCAAAGCCTAAGTATGAAAATGTAATACAGAACTGCAGAGAGAATGTGCCATGTGCAGAATTAACCCTGACAACACACTTATTTTTAATGAGGAGTAAGAAAAGGATAACAGTGAAATATACACAAGTGCAATTTTCTGAGGGTGAAGACATGGCTTTGAAGTTCTGGGGACTGAGTTTCTTGTGAGGGACTTGGTTGTGACTGGGGTCCAGGACAAAAAACAAAGTGAGCAAGAACAGTGTGCTGAAGTGACTATTAGTCAATAAAAACAACAGAGGATGCTATCTACAGTGGGATTCATCTCCACTAGTCACAGCTGTCAAAAAGTTAGATGTCTGGTCTACACTAATCTCTCAGGGTCCTGTACAGTGAGGCACCAGCCCAAAAAGCAGCTCCAGAGGTTAATGAATCCCAGCTGTTTGGAAGACAGCTTAAAGCAGAAAGATCCACCCTCCCAATGGGGCAAAAACAAATATCATGGATGATACCTCCTTACTTTTACCACAGCTGCAGTAACATGAAATGAATCCTACTTTTGACCCAGGCTGATGCTCAGGAGAAAAGGACTGTGCTCTTACACAATGGACATGCTTGAACAGCCAAAATCCTCTTTTATGTTTGGTTGGGATAGGAGGGAAATAAAACACCTTGCGTTTTGTAGAATACCATGACAGCAGGCACTATGGAAGGTGGAGACAGACAGTGGTAAGCATTTCTGCTAAATCTCTGGTTCTGTGCCATGAAATCTAAAGAGTTTTAACCACTGAATTAAGTGAGCAAAATACTGAGCCCCAGACAAGTTGGGCTGAGGTCACTGATGCACCTAAAACCAGAAAAACTTTCAATTGCAATTTCAGTTTCCTTTTGACTTCAGAAGGGCTTCTATTTAAATTTGCTGCCATAACCCATAACAAAAGAAAACATAGTTCACACTGAACAACAAAACCAGACTTTCTTTCTTCTTTATTATTTTTTTTTTAAAGAAAGTGCACATATTTTTAGGAAGGATAAACAGTTAGAAAGCCCTAAGGCCAGCTGATGCTAATGAATTTCCATTCAATGCATGGAATTGTCCTAAATAAATAAATAAATCAACCAGCTGTCAATCCTGTGCTTATCGTTGCATTAATGTCAAACCCATGAAAAGGGTAGGTATGTAACATAGTATGCTCCACTAGCACTAAGGCAATGACATCTTTTTTAGACTGAGTAGGAGAAATTATTTCAGCTGTATATTTTGAATATCTATTTGAAGCTATCACTTTGCAGTGAATAAAATATGTTTTATCCTTATTAAGTCTGCAATCAAGTCTAGCACTGTGGCTTAGCGGGCTAATGTTTTCATTGCTTCAGCTTTCTTGCTTGGCAGGGGATCAGCCTCTCTTTGCTGCTCACGTTGAGCAGGCAAACTTGCAGATTTCAATCCTGCTGGCATTTGTCTCTGAAATAAATGGGCTATAGTGTACCTTTTGGCCTGACAAGGAGATTGTGAGTCTGGGAGCCTTCCCCTCAGCCAGTGTAGGACCTCAGAGAGATGCTGATGTTCCTTCGCCGTCACTGTCATTACAAACAATGTGGCTTCTTAGCAAAATGCTTGAAACACATGCAGAGAACTAAATTAGCCATGGCAAGAACAACAACAAAACCCAGTCTTTAACACCTTAGAAAAAATACTCAGATGAAAGCTATGGGACTAAATAATGAACTTGAATGGAATTATCTGACATTTTTTTTCTGTTTTCTTGCAGGTCATATAAGAAGGGAAAACAGTGCTGCACCTTTGATGTAGGTTTAATAAATATTCAAAGTTTCTTCAATTACTGCCTGAGTAATTAGTGTGATGCAAATAAAATCGGGAACAACAGAATGACTTTCTGGGCTACCTCGGGGGACTGGACTTTGGAAGTAGCAGCACTGTATTGTATGTGATGCAACTTTGAAAAGAGAGGAAAGGAGAAAGCTGAGAATAGTAGGTGGTGGAAGCCTCCCAAACACACTACATTGCTAGCTGTGCATGTAGGAGAGTCTACATTAGCACTGCAACCTTCAACAGCTGTGACTTGCCAATCACAGTTTTGGAAATTATACTTCCTTGCTCTTTGTGCCCTGAGGGAAGTCTCTGTGCATTACCCTGCTGCCTGCTTGAGTGAATCCTTTATAGCAAAATAAACCTGGCCATGAGAAACAGAGAATCTTTTCAAGCAAAAAAACCCATGAAGAGACTTTGTAGTGAGAGTTTAATTCCAGGGATCTCATCTAGCTTATCTTATACTTTGATCCAGCGGTTGCCCTGTTGTGACCAGCCTTTTTCAGAGGCATGCCATGATCCTTCTCACAATTCCCTACAGTACTTCTCCCAGGAAAACAGGCAGGACTTTGTGGTGGCTGTTTTTAAGCTGTTAGAGTTAACTAAAATATTTTGGACTGTGTTGGTGAAGAACATTGGAGGATCTATATGCTGTCTTGAATAAGTCTGATAGATACCTCCAAGCCCATGGATTAGTCATATTGTTCTCTCAGAGCAGGTCCCTGAAAGCCTTTCATTCATATGGAAGAAGAGATACATCTTGTTGTCTCACTCCATCTCTCAAGATACCATCTGGACAACCATGTAATCTCTACCATGACACTGTGGTAGGGTCCTAATCTCAGGTTTTTTCATTCGTTAACTCAAAGTTCCCATTGTAGTTATCACTTCACCTGACTGCAGTTGAAAAGATGGTGGTGTGCATCAGTGGACTCTATAACGTGCCAATTTTCTAAGACTTGTATCATCACACACTACATGGACCTGTCCTCTCTGTCTCAGAGAATCAAGTAGTAATGACTCCAGCACTGTGTGGATACACAGTCATCTCCTGTGATGACACCATCCTCCAGTGAATCTGAAATGTGCTGGTCTTAGCAATAGTAGAACTTTCCTAAAACTTAAAAATGTGGACAATAGTTCGAGTATTTCATGCGTCAGTCAAGCCAGCTGAAAGACTGAGGGCTGCTGGGTGAGGGATAAATCCTCTGGAAATCAGAACATGGATGTGAAAGGTGGATACTTCTATGTTTCAGCTTCCTGGTTTGCATTTTATAATTTCTAGCAGCAGAGAGATGCTTTAGGGAGCCTGTATGGGGAATGCTGTGCTTCCTCTGCTCCTATTCCCATAGATACATCAGTATCTGCTACTGACTCTTGATATTTACATTTCTGTTTTGTAGGATGCAGCCCACATCAGTCAAAGCTTATGAGTAACAGGGAAATCTACACAGGAAACAGGATCCTTCTGTTCTGCTATTACTGGTTAAAAAAGACTCCCTTTCTCATTGTCATTCCAGTGGTCCACAGCTCTCTGGGCTGATAAGGGGCTATATTTATTATCTGTTGCCTTCTTCTGTGACTCAGCAGCAAGCAGGCTGAGATTCACAAACAAAAGTAAAATGACATCAGCAGTTGTCAAATAGAAAAAGACAAAGCTGACAAAGGCATTTTGCTTTAATGCTTCTAAGCAGATATTGCAAATAACAGAGTGCACACACACACACATACACACGCACAGAGAAATATTCAACATGGAATTTTAAAACAGTTGCCAGCATCCACATCTTAGTGAAAGAAAAGTCACTGCCTGCCTCAATAACAACTTGTATTTTAAGTTCAGCTGATCAAAGATGAGCACAGCAGCGGCTGCAGGCAGCTGCAGCAGCTGAGCCAGTGAACCCTTGCACTGGGATGGAGCCAAGAGGTGGCAGCCAGGCAGCCAGCACTGACCAGAGGCATCAGCCTTTTAAAAGATCTCAATAGCACATGGGGATGGTGCGTGCCCTTCTAGCCATGCTAGGCACTTCTTTGCTGTTACAGCTAGTATCTGCATCACCAGTACTGAGGGAACAGGAATGGATAAAGGCAGGGTAGTCATGGATCTCTAACTGTGCTACTCTGAGTATGATCACTGGGCTCCTATCAATGACTGAGTCACCCATATTATCCACACACATGCTTGCCCAGTGATGTTAAGCTCAGGGGAGACCATATGCCAGACTTCTTTGGAGCAGCACTAGAAGCACTGCTGAACATCCTGCCCTGTGAACCACTTGACACAGTCAAAACAATCCAGTAAATTCCTCATCAGCACCTGATAATTTTATTTATCTTTCTCCAGTTTTCTATGTGACTTAGAGAATCAAGAGGCTAATTCTTCCCATAGATCAGCTTTCTGCTATAATCAGGTACCTTGTTTGGCACTTCCTTTTCCAATCAGCTCACCAACTATTTTCCCTTGTACAGAAGGATGAGTAAATGAGGACCACTCAGACGAGAATTGATAGGAGTTTGTTCCTCAAACAGAGCACAAATCAAACCTTTTTCTGAGATTCAGTGGATGTTACCCAGCTTTAAAAGACAGGTGCTTACATATCTTTGTCCTTTCCTCCCCACCACAGCTCTAACAGAAAGAAAAAGGGCCTGAAACACAGCAAGAAAGATTTTTCACCATGGGCTTATATTCCTTCACCTCTGCTTCTCTTTCTGCCACTCCCAGATTCCCTTGATCAAGAGTCTCTTGATCTTTTGGTTCTGAAAGTCATCTCACCAAGTTTCAAACATATCCAATCATTCATAACTTCTCCCTTCGAGAAATGTGTCAAATTCCTTTTGCATGTTTATTTCTGATCCTCTTTGCAGATATACTTAAGATCTTCTCTACATTAACATCCTTACTCTTCACCTTGCTTCAGAAGATTCCCTTTTCTTTTCAAAACTAAATGCCAGATTTTTTTGATCTCAGAAGTGAAACTGACTTTTTACATCTGTTTTTTGAATAGCTGTGAGGAAGCATTGTCAGTTTTGAAGCCTCCAGCTCACAGTATTTTCTGCTTGAACAGAAGTTTAAGCATAGCCAAAGCATGTGTTTTTCACCTTAGATAATATGCCAGTTCTCTAAGGACAAGAGACGCAACAGGTAAATTGACATGGATTTTACTGAAATCAGCTATCTAAACTACACCAGCTGAGACTCTGGTTAGAGAAATCAAAAGCAATCCTCTCCGGAAAGTAAGTACAGTCACCAATTGACTTTAAGTTACTTTTCTTGTCAGTGTTCACTTTCGGCTTGAGGATGTCAAAGACTGTTTCCCTGAATATTCTCTGTACTTTTTTGTGATTTTCTTTGTGCTATTTGGGTGTAAATTCTCCTTCACCCAACACATTCACTGCTCTTGCACCTTGGCTTTCAGACTCAATGCTGAGGTGATCTCTATATGAAAGCTGTCTGACACATCCTATGGCTGTCACTGAGCAAGACTGAGTGGCCTCTTTTTCTGCTCAATTAGTTTTTCATACTTCAGTGACCATCCTGTTCATTTTTGGAGGGCCCTCTAGTACCACTTCATTTCCTACACAAAATAGCTGCTGCAGTTGAGTAGGCTGAAAGGATCCATGCCTGTTTCTCTTCCACACTGCCCTTTACTCATGTTTTTTTCCCCCTTATTACTTCAACAATGACTGCGTTAGGTGGTAGAGGATTGCAAGTCCCAACAAATAAATATAAAGTGGTGACTCCTTGAGTTCATTGCATCTTCCATAATGAACAGTATTCTTCTTTTGTGTAGGTGGGAAGGTGTGCATCAGTGCTGCTGCCTGGACAGAGTTTTGCTGGAAAATGTAGTTTGGCTGAGGGGTAAAGTCCCCAACAAAGAACAGGAATGGGAAAGATTTGAGACCTCCAGAATGCTGTGATGGGCCTTCAGAAATGAAGTATTTCATCTAGTTTCTTGGTTTGTCTGCTCAGATTTTCAATGAAAAATTGAAATGTTCTGTGGAAAGCAGTACCATTTCATGAAAAATTCACTGCCACTGAAAGCTCCACTCTCTGCTGCAAAACAGTTTGATGTAAAACTTTTCAGTTGGTTCCAATTAGTACAAATGTACAGCTCTCTCTGTGCTATCCTGGGGCTCAGAAGGCAACCTAGCTGTTGTCCTGTATCTTCAGGAGCAATAAAAGTTTCATCAGCTTGTGTGCTCAAGATATAGGCTTGAGAGGAGGGAAACAAGGCCTAGTTTGCGCTAAGTCCCCTTGAATTCTCCTCAGGAAAGGTATGACTTGCCATTCTTTAGGCCAGGGATGAAGCTTTTTCTTCTTGCTTGTTTCTTCCTCAGATGTTTACATTGCACAAAGCCCTATGTTTGTTCATTCATTTGTTTGAAGGTTTTCAGCCTTATTTCCAATTCTGGCACTGCACTAGGCATGTCGCCTGTTTGTTTTAAGTGATACTTTTCACTGAGATGGATTAAAGTATTCAAATACCTTTAAGCTGATGTGCCTCTGAACAAAACACTGTAATCATTACTGAGGAGATACACTGTAAAAAACAATTATCCCAGTTTTGGTGCAAGAGAGAAAACTGAGACTGCTAGTTGCTGCATGGACAACTTCAGCTGAAAGGTCACCACAAGGCTCCATAGCTGGTTTCGGAAGGTTTAACTGCACATATATTAATCTCTCTTTCAGAAGAATATGTGCCTTTCAATCCTCAGGACTTCGAGAGCCAGTGGGCACCTTATCCCTGCCCATCTCCCCTGTTTTCTGCCTGATTACTGGAATATGGGCAACATTTGGTGGAGGCGGCACATAAACCCTGTGGCTGCTTTCATCATTCTGTCAAAGGGAGGCAAATAATCAAAGAGCTGCAGCAAGAAAACAAATGGCCAAATAGCTGTTGAAGCAGGAGGTTCCAACTCGCTGGAGCTCAGCTTATTACAGGCCATATGCCTGAGTGGCTCCTCTCACCGAGTGCTGCACCCAGTTATAGAAACAAGTGTGAAAGTGCCTGTGGTTTATCAGGCCTGATTTGTTATAACTGTGTACAACTGCTGAGAGCACAGAAAATAAGAACCTGAAGAGGCTGTGGGGCTAACAGGAGAGAGAATCCTTTACAAAGTACAACATTAATATACAAATTTCCCAAATATTTATTTAAACATGTTAATGGGCAATAATAATTTGTTTTCCAAGCTCACAGCAGATGTTCTTCTAGTACACAGGCTATATTCATAAATGATGTAGCTTAACATAAGTAGGGAAACAAATTGATATACTCTTCTACTTTATTTTTAAATATCATGGGGTTGAATTAATAGTTACTCTTGACAGATATCACTAGTTCATGCCCTTTCAGCTATGCCTGATGTTTGCAGGGCTTGCTGTGTAAATGAGGGACTAAGCACAAGACTCAGCTCCTGAATGATGGATGCATTAAAGAGACTGAATGACAGAGCTGGCAGAATAAGGATAACAGAAAGGGTGGAAGAAGTCTGTATGTAACCTGGCATTTCAGTTATCTTTACTTGGCAGAGCTTCTCCCAAGAGTGCTGAAGGCTCAGGCCCCAGCCAACCATTTCATTTGGGTGTTAGGAAATCTTAATTATCTAACAAAGCCAAGTGACCATCAGCAAGCAAGAGCTTGCTCTACAGCTGCTGTATTCCCTATCCTCTCTGCAGAGTACTTCTTTTCTCACAGGGTTTAGCTGCTTAATGACTTATTCTGACTTGTTCCTGCTAAAGTGGCTTTGCTAATTCACAAAAAGTATTCTTATTCAAAAAAAAATGAGACATTCACATTTACTTATTCTGGAGGAGGTACTTCACTCTAAGTTCATACCACATCCTTACTTCAAAACGGTTTTCCTAAAGAAGCTGGTGCTGCTTCTCTCACCACCTCTTCTGTACTTCTGTGGCTAGGTCATACAGCTCTGTGGCCTTTTTCTCCTCCAGCCTGGGGTTATGTCATCTGTCTAGTAGCTCTTTGCACACATAATTCACAACACTATCCATAATTCAGTACAGCTGCATCAGCCCACTCACATTTTGTAAAAAGGATGATGACAAGCTCTATTTCATTTCATTTATACTCCCCCTCTTTGTGAGAGACTCCTGTCCTACCTTTGAAACCTTTCACCTTTATTTTCCATTTTGGTGGCCTTTTGCCTTCCCTTTTATATTGCCCACTTGAAAGCTTTTTTACTTGGGTTGTGTGTCTTGCTTAACTTTCCCAGCAGCACATCAAGTAAGGATGCACTTTATAACTAAAATGAGCTGTGCTGACAGCTCTGGTTTGTCTCTGTTTTGGTTTGAAATGCTGTTACACGAAATGCTAGGAAGGTGTCTAGACACGGTGCAGGGTAAGGACTGCATACACACTGATAGCAGACATTACTAATCCCTCAGTGCTAGTTGCTGTACCCCTCCATGTTAATTCAGAGCAAAGGGTTGTGTGACAATGCTTTCACTTGCACAGGATGGTTTTAATAGCCTTTCTCATCTTGTAACAATACACAAAACTAAACATGGAAAGTCTGTTTCTCAGAAATTAAAAAAATCATCTTACCAGTTTTATTAAAATTTAACATTCTTTGCCTCTGTGTCACATAAAGGTCCATTAATTATCCCACTGTCTTTGAACATGGCTCCAAAGAACAGGGTGACCACCTTTTTCAATAAAATTGCAGATTTACAATTTTCCAGCTCAGTGAATTGCTAGTGTTTAAATATATTGAAAGGCCAGTGCAAGGCTGCTCTGCCTCTCTGTGCAGCATTTTACTGGGAAGGGGGTGTTAGAAGGGTGCATGAGGAGAGAAAGAAAAGGCATAGAGAAGAAAAAAACAGGGCAGACAGATATTATGGCAGGAAAACCCTGCAAAAACAGAAGGGATTAGAATGTCTGGAGGGACCTAGGGTTCAGAGGTGCCCTTGGTGCCTCCTTGACCCTCCTCTTGCTCCCAAGTGGGACCGATGAACATTACTGGGACCCCAGACAGGGCAAGGCTGGTGTCTCTCTCTCCTGAGAGGTATGGCCTGTCACTCTGTGAGATGAGAACCAAGCTGGTCTAACTGCCTTCTGTCTCTTTGCCCATTGACTTGCTGAGGAAATATTAGGAGAACAAGACATGAACTCTACACCGTGCCTTATATCCAGGTAGGTTTGACACAGCTGTGCAGAGGTGTCAGATGATTCATGCTTCCTATCAGCTCTGCTTGGTTGGGAAGGGGAAAGATGAGCCCACGCAGGATTTTCCTCCTGTTGTCTGCAATTGAAAATTTGTTTTCTCTATGTGCAAAATTGTACATTCTTCTGGCAACAGGGAAGGCAGGAAGAAAAAGAGTGGAAAACAAGGTAAAGCGACTGAAAAGAGAAAATTAATGATGATCTAAATAAAAAATATCTGAAGGAAGGATGGGGGCTAGTAACAAAGGCAGAGCTGGGGGTTGCATTTTTGTGCCTGTAGCTTGTGATCTTGACATATAACTAAGCTTCTTCTTGTGGCTGCCTTGCTTGACTATGACAAACAGCTTTTCTTATAGACACAAAATAATAAAAAATCTGGCTCCTAAAACTCAGTCTCTTCTCTCAGTGCTTACGATAACGTTCATGTTCCTGAGAGCACCTGGGGACCACTGGCGTCGGACGTTCCTGGTGGAGGGACCAGCACTGCCATCTCCTGCTAACAGCTCAGCTGAGTCTCAGGAGATCAATTTAGTGAAAGGACTTTGGGTACATGCATCATCTGCCAAGAATGGTGCCAGCTTGTGCTTTGTTTTATACATTGGTGGACCGGCCCAGGCACATTCCTCCTGCCTGGCCATGCTGCTATGGGTAGCAGGGCTGTGCCCAGTGCAAACTCCCTGCCACAAAATCTCTCCACCCATTTTGTTAAAAGGGCTGTTGTTAAAAGAGAGAGGAGAGAGGAGAGACGTCCAAAGGCCTTTAAATATTAGCTCCCTGATTTTCTTTGGCTCTCCATTTTTGAAACAAACTTCTGCAATAACAGATAGGAAGCTTTAAGGCTCTCCTCTTCCTTTGTAGAAAGTCACCCAGGCTTCCAGGTTGCACATGTTGAATTATTCTGTGTGTGAGGCCTGAAAGAGGAGACATCCATTTCCCCTGGGCAAAGACTTCCAAGAGCCTCTGA
>VZTV01123316.1:0-13876 GCA_013400875.1 Anhinga rufa
GGCTAAACCACGACACTCTCCCACTGTTTTCCTTGCGCTGGATCAATTAATGATCATGCAGCCAACAAGGTGAGTTGGTTCGGCTCACAGGTCTGACAGAAATAAAGTTAATAGTTTTCTAACAAATCTACAAACCGAACAGGTTCACCTCAAAGGCACGTGATCAGTAGGCTCAGTGCAAAGGGGAGGAATCCACGACCGAGGCACAGCGACATCTGCTCAGTGTTATGCTCAGGTAAGAGTAATTTTAAACCATGTTTTTAATTTGAGACTATGGAAGCATTATCATGAGATTCTCTATTGATTATGCCTAGTCCTATGCCCTGCAGAGACTGCACCAAAGTAGCACATAAAAATAGGTGAGCCAGCTTGCATGCACTGATTCTGGAAGGGGTTCCGTCACCAGGATGTCTGACGAAAAAGCCAGCAATCTAACCACAGGGGAAACTTGTGAGAGGCCCCCGCGAGTCTCCACTTACATTTCCAAGGAGATGCAGCTACTACGGCCGTTTCTGGAAAAATACACTATTGGTGACAAAATGTCACGAGAGTGACAAAACCCAGAAGGGCTTCTTCACCGCATTGATAAAGCAGTATCACACGGCCCAATGAAACAGAGAGACCCTTCATCTCAGCCTCGCCTCTCTCAAATCCTCCCGTTCGCAGCAAAGTCTGTCTGCGTAGGGATGTCTCAAAGAAAGGGCCCAGAGCAGAAATTAGATAGTAAATGAATATTGTATTACCCAGTAGTCCGATGATGTCAGCTTTAAAACTGTTTATGTCAGAATCAAATTTGATATAACCTTCCCATTTTACTTGACAATGAGTTGAAAAGATTTTTAAATCATAGTGGTTGCATATGGAAGTTTTGATTTAAAAAACACCAATGTTTTTCTCAACCAGACATAAGCAATTCTATGTATTTGAGAAGAGCAAAATTAATCTCGCCTTGAGTCTTCTAATTTAAAAAGAGAACATACTCTAACTTTTATGCTTGTAATTTCTGGCCTCTTGATTTTGTCGAAGAACATCAGGCTTGGAGAAACTAATTTTAAGTCGAGTTTCCAAAGACAGTCTGTGAAAGGCACCTGCAGATGCTGCTCCATTTGCCACATGGTCTTAATTTGGTCAGCTGAAAAACCCCAATCCATGACTCATTTTGGCATTCACAGGCTTTCCAGAATAGAAGCCAACATTTAGCGTCTGCAGAAAAGTGTTCTGAGGGGGAACGTGTCTTTTTATTTCTGAAGTAATCCACTTGTATTGAAATTTATTGAGTGAACTGTAGTCAAAGAGAAGGTACCTAACTAGCAAATTACTAGGAAAAGACAAATATGCTAAGTGCCCTGAATTAAAACCAAAATCAATTTTTAATTGATAGACTAATTAGTTGAATGTATGTAGCTGGATACAATGGTTTGACCACGCTTCTTTAATGTAGTCATTTTAACGAATCCATTAACATCCAATGACTGTAGCCCCAAACCCAGAACCTTCTCTACCAAAAGGACCATAAGAGCTCTTTTTAAGCAGCACTTTTCACTGATCTAAATGTTCCAGAATAGACAGAACAAAGTAAACTCGGTATGTTTAAGAAACTTGAAACCCTGCCACTATTTCTGAAGGAACCTGGGACTTAGAATTCCTGTATGCATCGTATTTCCCGCTTGCTTTAATCGTAACTGAAATGGCAAGCTAGCAATCCCGTAGCTCAGGACTGAAGAACTTGTTTATAGCGATCTGGAGCTACTGCTGCATTCTCTAGAAGTAGCAAGAGACACATCAATTTTGCTGATTCCTGAGGAAAGCAGAGACCAATTTAGCAATTATTCTCCAAGTTCAAGCTTCTTTCTCTATTAGTTCTTTAAAAATAAACCCCAAACCATACTCTGAGAATAGAGCTAATTTCCAAAACACAGTAACATAAAATCCTTCTTTTCGTGTATTTCTCTGGCAGTTTACTCCAGTTACCCTTCCCACACTTCGCTCAGGAATCACTGGTCACAACGCCATTCTGACAGAGAGAACCCACATTTCCATCATTCCCAGAACAGCTCTGTGCCAATGTGGCACAAGGCATCGCATCCAGACCAACCAGCAGGTGCTGCTCAAGTGAGCGGTCAGGTTCTGCTCCTCCATTCCTTACGGAGACCTGGTCAGAGCGTACACCGTTTCCTTCCAGTCCAGACATCAGTATTTCCTCCCCACGGCATACACTCCGCGGCTGTAGGATACATAGATTTTTCTCATCATAAAAAGAGAATAGAAAGGCGAACTGCAACGCAAAGATGCTGTCCTGCGTTTTCCTTGATTACATCTCACCTGTTTTTTACTCAGCAGTGATTCTGATTTTTTACCCTCTGCTATTGCAGCGTTTTGCTACGCTAACAGAGAGGCATCCCCTTACTCAAGGACACCATGCACTGATTGAAAAAAGCCATGACATCCAGATCTCAGTAAGCGCAGGGCAATATCAGAGTAATTTCGTATTGTTCGCATGGGCATATCTGTAATTAGACTTATGTAAACAAGATCAGACTCTGATGTACGGACATTCATGGCAGGTTCTCATCTTCTGCTCCCTGTAACTCACCGAAGCACAGGGCGTGCTTTATGATTTCAGTTACAGAATCAATTGTTCTTCCCGACGCATGTCACACATTCGTCCTCATAAAGCATTAATAAGTATCACGGGAAGAGAAATGCCTCCCAGACAACCAGCGAGACCCAGGAGGAGCTGAAAGCAGCGTTAGCCAAAACACCGAGGCACACTTTAATGGGACAGCTTAAACTCTGGTGTGCCTCTTATTTCTAGAAACTGCTGTAGCCGTTAGTTCTACCCTGAAGCTTGCCAGCAGTGATTAAAAACGTTTCAGTGATATCATAAAGTCTGCAGTATTCTCTAGACTGCCCGTAGTTAGAAATGTACAGTTAATGTTAACATCATCAGTGATCTGAAGATGCCTGATTTCCATTAAATTCAATGGGTTTAGGAGGCTGTGCCTGCACGACTAGCAAAGACAATAGGAGCATGCCATAAATACTCCTGTTTCAGCTGACCTTTATGCTTTTTAACATCCTAGTTCACATTCAGGAACACTTCACATCTATGATAGTACAATAAATAAACTGGATTACTACTTTCTTGTCAGGTACTCAAGACTTTCTCGGTTCTGTACGTCTCACCATTTTTTCCTCTTGGAACCTTCACTCTGGGAAATATGTTAAACTGGCATGTAAAATGCCCTGCCAGTGTAGCCGCTCTCTGTGAAGGATTAAACCAAACCAAACCAAAACAAAAAAGTCTTGCATAAGCTACAGCAGGCTAGCAGCTTGTCAAAATATCAGTTGAAACAGCAGGTTCCAAGTCATTAAATCTCAGTTTATGTTATACTCCAGAGATTCCTGAAGTAGCAGAATGGCGTGCATTACTGTGTAGGCAAAATAAGAAAGACAGATGTTGTACTGACCTCTTCTCATTGGAATCTAGCCCACAATACTAACAGTTGCACTAAAAACGTCTCTAAAGTTACACTGTGGACTCCGCAATAGCAAAAATGGAAGGTGAATTCATGGAGATAATATCGCCTGATTCACATTGCAAAAAGACTGTAAATTGCTTTAAGGTCACACATTTCTTGGTGGGAAAATGTTCTTGGGAGGCAATTAATATTGACCAAAATCACCCTCTAGCATCACCAAATTATTCCTGACCAATCCTAAAGAACAACAAGAAGAAGAGGAAGAACAAGAAAAAGGCATTGATATTCTAATCCAACATTTCTTAAATTATCTGGGAAAGCTTAAGTGAGGGAGCTTCAATACTGAGAGAGTTCAAGCTACATCGGAAAAATGTGCAGCTCTGCTGCAATTAGCACCAGCATAATTAATATCATTTGAAATTCCTAGTGTCTGCAGGAATTAGAAGAGCCAAAAGAGAAAAGGAGTTTCATTCTTAATGGTTAGCATATTATGTTATGCTTTTAGGGTTGACTGGGCATGCATTTAATGCTGACATAAAATAAATTAAAACTTAAGGAAGAAGAGGGACAGTCACTTCCAAATGAAATGGGAAGAAGAAAATGATGGCTGAACAGGTCACGTTGACAAACACTGGAGGAATTTACAGAGCTGTGGTCTTGTTCTTCTCGGGTCTCCTTGCTGAGATCGTCAGATGTTGAGAGCTGATGCACAGCTCGGCAAATGCCGAAGACCCTGCTCACCTCGGCAGCACAGCTACTCAACGGCATGTAATGAAGGACGTGGCTGCAAATCCCCCAGAACACAGTAGTAAAGTTGGTGTGGATACGAACATCCACATCTCTTCAACTCGCTTTCCTCCTTCCCCTCAAGACTTCTAATGTAGAACTCTTGCGGAAGTGGTTAAACATCTACCTACTCAGTCCTCCCGTCTTTATGGTTGCTTACAAATTTTTGAAAGCTGAGAGTGAGTTGGTTGCAATGAGAATTAACTGTATTTTTTCCTAAACTTAAGGGGAAAAAAAAGATATTCTTTTCAAGAATTCTGTATCTTTTCAGCTTTCTCTTCTTTCTGTGGAATAGAATAATTGTTTCAATTTTGCACCGAGGACCACAGCTGGGGCATTACCTTTAAGCAACCTGATGAAACGGTTGGTTTTGGCAATATTGATCAGACCATCCAAGGACAATTAAGCATTTTGGTTTACCACTTAAGGTAATTATTGCTTTGTAAAGAGTCTAATGATTTAGCGGTGCTTTTTGTGAACCTTACTCTCTTGACTTCACCTGCGCGTAGCACTACTGCTTCACCTAGTCTAGCGCAAGACACATAAATGTTGGAAAGGTTTCCCTGGTGGTTAAACAATCAAAGGTCCTAAACTGCTGAGGCAATTGGATCTGTGTGTAATTTTAATGCACCGAAGCCAGTAAGGGTACTTGCATGTTTGAAGTTGTATACCTTCTTACTTTACCATACAGGAGATTTCACTTCTGTAAGAAACATGAGGAAACTTAATCGGCTTTTACAAGTTCTCTGATAAGATTCAAACCACGATACACTTACACACGCAGCGTGGGGGTATTTGCTCAGGGCATTCTGTCATTCTGGCACTGGCACTGATGTTTCACCCAGCTTTCTGAACTGGTTATTTTAAGACACCTCTCATCAAGGCTATACCACCTGGTATATACCATCTGGGGTACCTGGTCTGCAACGCCGATGATCATTACCTTAATTAAACACATTTTATCTACCTCACAGGGATGTCAACACTAATGGATTGTAGTGGTCAAGTAGATCACTTGCATATACAATGTACGCACGCTCCCCCATGGGGTTTACGAGGCATTTGGAGAGCTTCTAAAATACAGGTGATGTGGTAGAAAACAGTATTAGGGTCTCCACAGCACCCTTTTCTTCCGCTTGCCCTGATCTCAGCTTTTCTTTGTCTACCATTTGTCCTGCATCTCGCAATTTTTCTATAGCAATAATTTACCGATCCCACTAGGAGTTTGCATATATCGCATATTCCAGCATACTGCAGCACTTCTCTAATGACTCTGCACAGTATTAGCTGCAAAAAATTGCAACCCATTGGCAAAATTTCAGCCAATGCTGAAAAAGAAATACTTGTCAGGGCCCTCAAACACAGAGTAACTGGAAAGTATTAACTATTTAAACACGGGCTACTTACAGATTGAATGGAAAGGGAGATCACATATTAAGAAAAGGAAAAGGATAAACCAACATCTTCTGAATTGTTTATAGAGTCCTTGAAAAATTTCTTACAAACCAAATTGGAAGTGAGTAAAGCATGTACTTGTAATTAGGATAGGATTTGATAAATTTACTTGAACAGATCACGTATTACCTGTTTTAGAATGTTGAGGACAACCAAGGTGCTTTGCGTAGTGACAAACCTGAAGGAGAAAAACCCTGGTACATGGAAAGCAACCCGCCTGAGAGGAAGATGTATGTATACATACACAGGGGTGCTAATGAAAAGATTAAAAGCCACCAGAAATTGATCCTAGCACAAACCCAAGGTAGAGCAAAGAAAACCTCCGCATCAGTTCCGTCGCCCAGCAGTTACGAGCGCAGCAGAGATCTGGATGCTCACACAGATTACTGCAAAGCAGAAACTCTCTGGCACAGCAAGAAATGCACGTGCTGCGTGCTTGTTCTCTGAAATAAAGAGGTGCTGAAGGAAGGACTTGCATACTGAAATGTTGCACGCTGTTAAGATTATAAGAACTAAGCGGTTCCAAATAAGATATCGCTGTTAGGAGGGTTGGGATAGTAGTATAAAGAAGTGTTAAATGACCAGGAAGGGCAATCAAGGTATTATATGTTATACCACCAGTTAAGAAGGGCAAGAGATAAAGGATACATCTCTGCTAGTACATAAAATTGGTTATGGACTTTTTTTTTGGCCTTCCCTTAACGTTAAACTTTCTTGCACTTCAAAGCAGAATATCCATATAACACCAGCACAAAAACATCTACCCTATCAGACAGGAAGAGAAGAAACGAATACAAGTCTGTCCGTCTGGACTTGGGATCGGCTGTCTGCAATACCTTATTTTAAAAACAGAACTAAAACCCAGTCATCTCGTTATTTCTGATCATCAATTATATGGTCCAAAATAAACACTGATTATTATGATCTTCAAACACAAACAAAAGCAGAGCATTTCTTTCCAAACTACCGTTGTTCTTTCTTGTTGCAAAAGCAGAAAAAAAATGTGATTAAAAGAATTTGTTTTTCAAATCCTTTGGTTTTCTTTCTTTGAATTATTTTTTTTCTTCTTAGCCTGCCTTGTTTTCTGATTGGAACACAATGACCCACCAAACCACGTTCAGAGGAGGAATCTTAGGTGGGAGGAAAGAAATAAAAAAGCTGCACTGAATAGAGGGAAAGAAGAATCCGCAGCAACGATAATGATGTGAAAATCCATAAATCATTGCTGAGGATCTCTCTGTTAGCACTGTACAAATACCACTGGCATCTCATTTAATAACACTTCGAGGTTTAGGCATTTCTGCATTTTGTATTTTTATTATCCCCAGAATTTTCTTCCAAGTCTTGAGTTTGAGGTATGTATATTTGTAGGTTAGAAGTAAAACATACCTGCTGAAAACATACCACTCTAATCAATCTCCTTCCCTAAAAAAATAAAATCTTGAAACGTGATCATTCAAACAAACCCCGAGGAAACACTTAACACCCGTCCAAAACCGATGGAAGACAATGCAAGCACGCAAACAATCCCGGCCGAAGTTTAATCTGGGTGTGCGAACAAGCAAAGATTTGGTTGAATTTTCTCAAAGCTGGATGTGAAAGTTTTTGCCCCGGCTAAATATTTGTAAAGCCTTTCTGCCTGCCTCTTTGCTAGCACCATTTCAGCTTCAGAGCCGGAAAAGGTAACGTGATTTCCAATGTAACAACTGTCTGAAAAACCCATCCTAACTTGTGCCAAAAAAAACCCCAACTAACAACAAAAAAATCCACAAAACCCCAACTTCAGTCTCGCCTGTGGGTTCACAGTAAGTTTAATGATGGGAAAACAGATTCACTAAATCTCTTGAACTGCAGGGACTCCTACGAACGCTATGGCCAGCTGCCGAAAATATTCACAAGTCTTCATTGAACCAAAATATGGACAGTTGAGCACACAAGCACAGGTACGTACTCTGACCATTTTAATAGATTTCTTCTGTGTATTTTTTTCAGTGGGTCAAACTTCTTCAAACTAAAATTTATGTTCACTTAATGCTCCGACAGCGCAGAAACGCAAATGAAAACTAATGATGTGGAAGTCAGAAAGCCATGTGCATGAGGGGAAGTTGTTTTATGAACTAAACTGGTGAAAGTAAGAGTATAGCACTTAGTACGTAAAAACTATTAGTTGTAGTGAGAAAATGGCACCATTTTTTTGTAATACGAACACATTTAAAGTATTACTTAATATTTCTATATTAAATATGTCTATACATTATACCATCCGCTGTGTAGACAAACACAGAGAGCTACTGTCACGAGAAGATATGCAACTTTCCCCAATAATCCAGGAAAGCAAGGTACAGCTAGTTTTCCAGAATACAGTAATCTTTATTATCATAGAAACACTGTTACTTTAGTTTGTCGCATGCATCGTACCAGCAGCGTAACGGAAGAATTGGAAAAAGAGAAATTCTAGGTCATCCTTCAGGCTGCTCTCTGCTCACGGGCGTTTCTGCTGCTCCCCTCACCTAATTCTCCATTCCAGGGATCACTTTTAGGCAGAAGACTACCAGTATCTTGCTTAGCTAAACCTCTCAAGCTGAACTTCTCCAACTAACAGTCTCCCCTGGAAGCTCTAGAGCTCTTCCTGAAGCCCTGCTATTTTTGATAAACTGCCTCTTGCAGCCAGCAGAAGCGCCAAACTGACCAAAATGCCCATATTTTGCCGAGACATAAATCTGTACTGCTTAATGACTGCACACAGATTCACACAGATGAACATGGAGCCACAGGCTGAGGCTCTTTTTTAAATTGCGATGATGAAAGTAATCTCAAGAAATTTTGAATTTGTTAATGTATGGCTCAGCTTTTGAATTTGCATTTTTAGTTTTGACTTTGATCTAAGCACACTACTTTCATTAAAGAACAATCAACCCATTTTAATTTGTCCTCCTAATTTCTCGGTTTGTTCACTGTGATCCGAATAAACCCAAAGTGTCTAATCAGATGATGCGAGGAGTTAGCACAATTTCCATAATATTCACTTGGCGTTTCAAACACTTGCGATATCCTGGGATCAACCCTTATGCGTTCCTGCCTTTTCTTTCTGATCTTGTCCTTTTCTATTTCTCCAAAACAGAGGTTTTCCTTGTTTTAATTGGAGTTGAAATTGGTGCGACTCTTTCTGGCTCCCCAAACCAAAAACCTTTCACCTCACATAGAGCAACCTGACACGTCAGGGCCCTGGTGCACACATAACCGCAACCGGTGCTAGCAAAGTTCTCAGAATAATATTCTTTAGCTGGCTATTGATGCCAAGCCAACAAAAATAGCATGGGTTAGTTTTATTTATCTCAGTCTATACCTTTGATATTTGATGTACTGATTGAACAATATGAGCAATAAAGCCTGGCGGGGGCAGGGCCGGGAGGGCAATCCAGGAGATCCAGAGAAAATGGAAAGACAGGCAGAGAAATGAGAAATGAGAAGGCCGAGATTTATAGCCCTATTATCTGATGATTTCTTATCTCTATTGCACACATAAAGGGGTAGGCGTAGTCCAAGGCCCCCACACCAGACTCATCAGTGGGACTAAACAACCTTTTGGTCTCCACCTAGTTGCAGCCAGCCCGCAGGACGGCCCTGTGCCAGCTACTACAAGCACTTAGCTCCCCATCGGAGTCCGCATGCGCAGTAGGGTTCTGCCAATGGCTGGATCGCGCAAAGGCACCACAAATGCATTTACCCCAAGCTTTCAAAACCAGATGAATACTACTCCCGAAGAAAATTGCAGGATATTTCCCTGGTAACTTCAGTACCGACGGTATTAACCCAATACTGAGCAGCCTGGGAAGGCGGGTATCGCATTTGTACCGAGCATTAGCTGCCATCCCTTGAGACAGAGAAGGAACTACTAAACACTAGGGGTGAGGAAGAAACTCTTCCCTCCCCTCCATTTGGAATACTCTTGACCAGCATGGGTCATCCTGCTCTTAAAGTGCGAGTGCTGATACAACTCTTCACAAACCTCCCCGTACCCGTACTCCCCCAGAGCATTCACCAAAGTACATACATTTACACAATTCATCACGGAAGTATTTTGAGAAAAAGCAGAAATATAGGGAAAATTATGTCATAATGAGAAGAGTATTTCTATAAATGATAGCAAAGGCATCCAGATAAGCCTCTGACAAAACCCTATTTCTATCCACCTATGAAAAAAAAAAAAGAAGATTTTTTGGTGGGATGCTATTTAGCACTTGACCCAGCCACAGAGACAGCCAGCTTGCTAGACCATGTATTAATTGCTTGGCTTTGCTATGTCAGATGGAGAAGAAGCATCAATTCTAATGTGTTTCTTTAAACCATTGTCATGACACGGAACAGAAATATCTGTGCTATTCAGAACTGTATCAGGAAATGTTTGTTACTCATAGTGCTGTTATAACAACGTTAAGAGGGAGTTTCCCCACCAAATTAGAGTGCCTTTTAATGCTAAAATGACTACTCACCATTTATAAAAAGAGCTGTATACTTATTTCCATTTTTAAAAAGTAGTAGCTCTATAGCACTTTGTCCATTTGAGAGTTTAATAGTGATTAATATTAATTTTGCCTTTAATTCCATTAAAGAAAAAAAATCTTGTACCTAGTGACATTGTTTTAGTGGAATTAATTATCTGCAGAGAAGCCCGTTCGAATTATTTATTTTTCTAAATTTAATTTTAGCAAAACTAAGTATTGTTAGATGTTCAGAATGACCTGCAAAACAGAAAGCTCCCTATACTGAGGATGGAGTCATCTACGTGCCATGTGATTTGTCATGAATAATTACTACTAGCATAATGAAAGCCGCAATTACGAGTCATCACATAGTTATAGCATCTCGCTCCATCTTTCCTCCCATTTGCTTCTTTTTTTTTTAGTTACACTTGAGAATGAACATCAGAAAAGCCAAGCCAGAAAGAGAAGGAAATGAACCTACGGTAAACAAGAGCCATTTATTTCAAGAACAGAAAACTGGTTATTGACACAAAGGAGGATATATTGCTTCGCTTTATCTTGTTACAGAAGACCAGTGCAAAGAGAGAAGATTTCTGAAGAGGGAACAACCTACGTTGTCATAGACTTCTGCTTAAACCATGGAAATGTCTTTGGTTTATGGCTTGCAACTGTGAATAAATTAGAATTATTAAAGCTCAGATTTGAAAAGGAAGCACGACATGCTTATATGATGTCTTCTTGCAAATACTCTGAACAAAAAAAACAGGAATATGCGGAGGTGAATATACAGAAAAGCAAAATGGACGGATTTTGCACTCGGTCATTTAAAAGAATGCTCGTACGGTCTTTTTATAGAACAAGACAGTGGTGACATGGCAGCAAAAGAAAACCTTTTAAATGCTGTGGCTTGCAGCAAAATGACTAAAGAAACAGAACGCCTTCAAAAGCCTGTCCTGCTCCTCACTTGAAAGGGAAATTCCAGCAGTTCTGCTGCTCAGCCAGTGCTCTAATTAGATTTCAGCACAGGCATTCACAGTCGGGACATGCGGCTTCTACCCCGTTACAGAGGGTAGGATGAAACTTTCATACTTTTGAGTGTGAAAGTCCTGAACAATGCCAGTATTTAGATGTCTTGATCAGAATCATAAATACAACACCACTGCAAGGTGGGCTGGTTATCTCAATTGTTCTTACGTCACAGTCAGCCAGAAAACCACTATTTAACAACTCTCTAGCAACAGCTTGTTTCTCTACTGAATAAAAACCATAGTGCAGCAACAACTTGTTTCATTTTCACTAAAACTACAAACAATACGCTTATAGTAAATAATTCCAATTCTGCAAATGGACTCCAAAAATCCTTCTAAAATTAAACTTTCTGTTTTAGAGGACAGAGTATTCCAGTTCCATGTATGCTGTATACTTAGAGACAGACATGGAGTATGGATCAATAAAATATAATAACTGCCCATCAAAAGTATGACGATAAACCTAAAAGCTGTGCAGCGAAGCACGGAAAGACCTATATTTTGTTCTTGGATGTCGCAGAATACTTGAAAATAGTAGAACAAATGGTTGACGTCATGCAAGAGAGTGACAACACCAAAACGGAATTGTCTAGGTTCTACTACTAGGAGGAGATACGAAGGTTCATTTAGCATCGGCCTATCGCATACTAGCAGGTGGTGGATCAACAAAGATTAGGGCAGATAAGAAAAAAGAATGCTGGCTTCAAAACAAGCCCACACTGATTTGTTACAAAGCACCACTGCAGCAACACTTCAAACAGTTCAATTTCAAACGGATCATGGGAGGGATTAGTAAAGAAAAAGCTTGGGTTTGAGCCTCTATGTTTCTTAAGAGTTGTTTAAGAAAAACCAAAAGAAAAACCCACAAAAACCCAACACCAAACCTTGTCAGATAAAGTAATCTGTTTATTATCAAGAAAGCGCTTACCACTTCTCTACTGAAGTGTACTAGGCTAGAGATGAGGGGCATAAGCCATGGATCAGCACCTTTTTTGTTAGTAAAACAGAATAAAAAGATGGCTTACGTCCTCAAAGCTTACAACTGGGAGGGAGGAAGGAGCTGAGTTTGTGCTAAATTCAGTTGTTACTGAAATGCCCTACATTCCCAAAACCTAAACGATTAATATAAAGTCCCACTCGACCAACTTTCTATTCCAAAACTTATCCAGCCTGCAGATAAGACTATAACCATAACTTCCAACTCGGTGCATTTTCTCTTATTAGCAGTGTTGGGCGTTACCTGCTATAAGGTACACTCGGCACTCCCCGCTGCAGAACAGAGCTGATGGACCCTCTCAGCTTTCCTGAGGTCTGCTGGGCCGCTCGTTATCCGAACGGTGTCAATGCCAGAGAAGAGCTGTGCTCTCTTGCTCTGCAACATCTGAAGTTCTCTTTTTCCTAGTTGCTTTTTTCCCCTCTGGCTTTAATCTGCGATGATAAAAATCCGACGGAGCTCTGCAGCACTAACTGTGTTCCAGTGGGGCTTTTAAACCCTTCAGAGATGGGTACGTCTTTAGCTGTTGAGGTAGCAGCCACATCGCCTGCTGAAGGGCATGGCCCTCTAGCGATTTGGAAAGGTGGGGCAGGAGATACCCTGGGGGGAAAATGACGTCTGAGATAGACCCCTCCGATTCTTCAGCACCGCATACTGTGCCCTCTAAGCAACACAGACTCCATTTTTCCTGTTAGCATAACAGAACTAACAATCTGCGGATTTTGACTAAATACTTCTGGTGTCCTAATATCAGCCTAATGTTTAGCTAAAGCACACCTTCAGGGCAATGAAAGCAGCAACAGAAGGGAGGGGAAAAGCAAGTGGTAGGAAACAGTCTGTACTCCTAAATTCTCTGAGAAAAGTGCCCTTGAACTTCTCTTTACATCCTATGCTGAGGAGCCAAGCTATTTCTTCCTTCCTCTCCCTCTAAAAAAGAGGACTCTCAAATTATATTCCTGGAGAGGACTGGGTTTTTAGTTTAAAATTAAAGTGTTAGCAATATGCAGAAATTCTTGTAAAGGACAGTCTAGTTCCTTCCAGTGACTAAACCCTAGATCTTTATTCTTACTGGCGTTAACAAAAAATACCAATCCAATATATATGCGAACTCTGCCATATGCCTGAGAAATTAATGTTTTGCTTAGAGGATAGCTCAGGCGCAGAACCTGCACGTTGAAGAGTCAATCAAATGACAAGGCAAGTGGCTGGGTTTTTTCCCTCAACTAGCAATCCTCTGCTCTCATACATACGGTATGAGCTGCTCGCTTTTCCTTTGCACTGTATAAGCAGACAAGAGCATATGGCTCAGTCTCCAATCTTCTGGTGGATGTTATTTCTCAGTTTGAAAATAATTCCCAAGGAAAAGCAAATAAAGTTCTGCTGAAGGGTTTCATTTTAAACGTTTGGGGTTTGTGGGCCCTTGTGTGAGATACTGTGAAAATAAGAGAGAGCTGTCTAGAATCATGCAATTAAAAATCTCTTTGATATGAAAGGACCCTCCACTATTTTACAGTTAAAAGGAATGAAAATACAGTAGCTTTGCTTCTGTAGAGTATATTGATGAGCTGCTTTCAAGACCGTCAGGTCGACAATAAATACCTAATTAGATCCCTAGAAACATTCACCCACCCCTGGAGACACCCAAGG
>VZTV01123323.1:0-12811 GCA_013400875.1 Anhinga rufa
CATTCTCAGAAGGATCATTTTCAGGGATTAATTCCAGAGTTGGGGTTATGAATTTCAATCTTTTAGAGTTCCCAACTCGAGTGTTCAAGGAGGTATCTAATTTGTAAAAAATGCCCTCCTCCACAGCAGAAATTGGTTAAATAGTCTTACTGATTTTTTTTTCTCAGATTTATATGATCATATGACTATAACCCTTTGCTGTTTGCTCTTCCCACTAGCTAAAAGTGCAATAGCACTGCGATTCACCACTTGCATCATCTGAAGATACCATTTAATGACATATACTAAACCGTGGGTTACTACAACACCCAGCTTATTTCTCTTGGGTTTTTTTGAAAAAAGAATCTCTCCTTGCAGCCTAGTAAATTATTCTCATTTAGTTGATTTCATCTGCAAGGTGATTTCAGAGTAGAAAAACATCTTGCCTTTTTTTCATTTGTTTGTAGGCTCTTTAAACTATTCAGGGTTCCTTTCTCAGCCACCTCTTCCATCTAATTGGCCAGATGAGTAAAAGGTGGTCAAGTAATTAGCACATTCCTTTTATTCAAATTTTAAACCATGCCATTTTCAGTATTTAATGGTTTCCAGCTCAGTTTTGCAAAAAATAGTATTTGGGGAATTGGACACGCTAGTTAGCTGCCATTCCTTTCCTCTTTCAGCTGCTTCCTGCTCTTTCCTGCAAGCAGAAGGCTCTCTTTTCATCACAGCTTTTTAACCCCAAGGACTTGAACTCTATTTTTAGCCTTTGTATGAATTTCCAATCTAATGTATTTAAAGAACCTATCACAGATGTCTAAAACCTTGGAAGTAATTAATTAAGTCCTGCTATTTCCAGACTACACCAAAACAATTTGTCATTGCATGTAAAATGGTATAATCGAGTAGTATAAATGTTTTCAGGCCAAGTCTTGCTATGAATTATTTAGTTCATCTCTCCTAATTAAAGACCTATCAGAGGATTAATGTCTCATAACCTGACAAACTACTTTACTAAGTAACAAATTATCCATATAATGACCTCAAACTGAATTTATATAACTCAAGCAGTAATTTGCATAAATATACAAAATCCATTGAAATAGAGAATATTCTTCCTTGATATTCAAAACACAGATTTTCAGTCTGCATTCAGGAAAGGAACTGGACCAAATGTAAATCTATAGTGGAAAAAATAATTCACTGGATGTCTGCTTTTTTCAGCATTTACATAAATATTAGTTTATAAGGGCTGCTTCTGTGAATACAGCAAGATAACATAGTTATGCTGTGAAGTGAAAGCACAGATACCCTCATGGAAATATGACTTATTTTCCTCTGTAATGCATGCAACACGTACATTTCCTGGTTATAGAATTTGTATTATAAACCTTCAGCATATGTTACGCACCTGAAAGTGGTTGTGAAAAGAAGACAATGGCAATGGTTCAAAAAGGTAGTGAAAGATGAGACAGGTCGATATAGAAATATAGGTCAATGTAGAATGATAAAATATTGGGTCAATATAGAACAACTGCCTATACTGATGTAAGGAGGAAAGCAGAATGCAATGCTAAGCTTCCACATACAAAATGTACAGAATTGTTTAGTTGCCAAAAATTGATAAAGCTAAGTATTGACAGTAAAAAAATAGGTTATAGTAAAAACAGATAGCAATGTTTTATAAGCTCCCCCTCCGTCTCCTAGGGGCCTGGCTGCCTGTGTTTTCCAGGATTGGAGGCCCAGCTCTGATTCAACCCGACTGTGTAACGGTGCCTCTCGTTTCTGAGAAAATTACCCAGCTGGGAGAAAGAGCTGTGTGAAAGAGTAGAAAGATGAGAAAAAAGAATTACAAATGGGGTACAGTTGTTGAGATGGGGCTTGTTAGTAGCTCAATGATTCAAGAGGGAAGGTAAGCCAACTTTCAAGAGGGAAAGGTGTACCAATATGGAAAGGCATTAAATCCTTAAGGGAAAAGCCACAGATGCTGGTCAAGTGAGTTGGGGATTGTTGGGTCACGGGTCTGAGCTGCCAGTGACAGCAGTGATGACAGAGCTGGTGGCAGACGGCAGCTCAGCAGCGCCGTGGAGCCAGTGCCGGGGGCTGCAGAGGCTGACCCTTCCCTGCTGGGCTCATGCTGGCCGGAGGTGCCGCATGCTCAGCCTAATAGCTAATGTTAATGCTTATGGACTAATGCTTATAGCCTAATAGCTCATTAAATCCTACCTATCTTCTGTGTGATAGACAATAATTGCTTTATACTTTATGTTATATATATCCTGTATCCTACATCTTTTTGTACCGGCTGGCGACACCTGAACAAACTGATTCAAACTGGCAAAAATGCCTGCCACTTTTCTATTTCTTCCCCTGAATACATGACCTATTTCTGTTAAGCACAGCAGATCATGCTAAGACTGAACAACTTCTGAGTCCCAGATTTTCAGACTAAGCCCAATTACACCTTACTTCTGGTTTCTTTTCATCCTGCTTTTACCAGGCCAGGGTTCTCTCTCAAAATTTTTAGTAAAATGAAAAACAAATGTCAGCTCCTCTTGTCTCTCTTTAGCATCTGCAGAAGAAATTGCAATCAACATACATACTCCAGTCTGACTGGAGACAAATAAGTGCTTAGAGTACATAAAGAAGAGAATTTATTAGGTCTCTCTGTCTTTGATCCTGCAAACTCTGCTATAACACACATAATTATAACAGACAGCGCCGAGCAAAAAGCCTGCACTCTTATATACACCAAATGCCCACAAGAAAGATGAAAAATAGCCAGTCAGAACATCTTATCTGGTTCGTAAATAGAAAGGGACAAATTAATTTGGAGCTGACCTCTGTAGTTTTGGGGAGAGCACATGAAGAAACATGTTTTATTGAAGAACCCATAGCAAGGAAGGCTAGCAAATTCCCCAATTCTGTAACAAACATGTTTTTAGTACTCATCCAAAACCAAAAGTAAAACAGAGAAAAAATCCAAACCAGAGTGACATTTCAAACAGACAAACAGTCCTCCCTGACCAGGGGTTTAACAAGCTTCTGAGTTACCTAACCTTATAAAATTGCTCCTTAGGAGGAAAAAGCCCTTCAGGTAATAGAACAGATGCCTCTGAAAATCGAACAATAGTTGAAGTGCATAAATGTTAGCAAACCTCACAGAACAGTCTTCAGGGTTTGGTTTGTTGCACTCTTGGAATAGAGCACGGCATAACTTCCAATACATAATAAAGAGTATTCAAAATTCCTGTATGAAAAATGGAAGAGAAGAAAAATAAAACACCTGTACCATATTCTAGATGTATGAAAAAATATTACAGGCTGTTAAAACTACTGGACAAGTCTATTTTTAAAAGCCAGAATAATCACAATGCAAAATATGCGGCAATTTCTCTTTGAGTTAATGCTCAATAAAATGTAGAGAATAACATGGAAAATATAGCACCTTCAAATCAATTATAACTGTCTTTGTATTATCCATTCCCTATTTAGACATGTCTATGCTTCTATAAAAATATCCCTCCATCTTTAGAATTCAGGAAGCATGAGCTTTAGTGTAGGCCTATATTCTGTGTTTTGTATAAGCTATGTACATGCACAAGCCCTTCTGTGGAGTTGAAGGAAAAATCAATCAGTTTTGCAGGGTTCACTTTTCTCAGGATCCCAGTCTTTACGTATCTCCCACATGGCTTGTCCTCTATACCAACTAGTTCTTATAAGACCCAGTGGCTGACCTGTGTGCCATTCAGTTTGGCTGAGCGCAGCGATAAAACGCACACCTGCTTCCTCAACTGACCGTTAAAACCTGGTTATGATATACGCTGCTCTATCTATACTGCTTCTGCCCTATCCCAATAATCCCTCCTACCAAGTTTAGCTTGACAGGTGGCACAGCACCCTCCTAAAGAGAAATTTAGGGAGATTTGAAGTTAGCAAATGGTGCAAATGAGGACCGAAGAATTAATTTTGGTGGACTTCTGTATTATTTTAACTATTTCCAGAAGGAGCACGTTGAGTTGCGTAATCAGTTACCTTTAATGTATAGATTGCATCTGAAATACTTCCATGGTGTGTTTTGGATATATTTTTGAAGGTTTGTTCCTATAATTCTGGAGGGCACAACAACTTCTTGAAAACAGCAGGGGAAAAATGTGACAAGATGAACTCTTGTGTTTTCTACTGGGAGTTGCAATTTCAGTGCTGATTTAATTGAGATCTGGGGAGCACAGCTTTACCCAGAGGTATAAAAAAAGATAGATGCTACAAGGAGATTTCTTCTCATGAAAATTTCAATTCAATCAATATGAAAGCTACACATTTGGATCAAAAATGGCAGGGAATCCTCAAGGAGTCTTCTTACAAAGAGCTCACATAATCTTAAAGCAGCCTTTGTTAGCCTGAGAGAGATCATCTTGTGGCTTTGAAAATGTTGAAACATATGAAAAAAATCAATGTTGCTGGGATCTTTACTTTAAAATTAATGTCAGGCAATGACATTTCTACCTATTTTGAGTGCTTCCATGCTAATTTCTTTCTTCACCAAAAAGGCTCTTCCTAGGAATGCTGCAAGTTCTCTAAGTCCTAATGAGGGTACTTGAAGAAACGCAAGGCAAAGGTGGAGGGCCACCCTAGGACAACGCAATATATCACCTTGATTGAGAGGTTGTGCTAGAAAAATATTTAACATCCCAGTATGTTTAGTGTCTGTTCCTCTGCACGTCTGTGTGTGTGTCTCTCTCTCTTTTTTGTTTTGCAATAGGTATTTTAAAGAAAGTCCTGACTGATTTTTGTCCTTCAAAGGCTAAATTAAAAAAACAAACAAACAAAAAAACCCCAACAAAAACAACAAAACAAACAAGCAAAGATTATTTAGGTACCCTATTATAGCTGCTGTATTGAAATACTTCCATCTATAGCATCACCTCAGTTGGATGTGTTTGCATATAAACTTACACTAACACCAAAGGTGTTTCCTCCTAACCCCATTTTAGACCAAATTATAGAGGTCTGGATCAAAGCAGGCCTCAGATTAGTAGGTGAGCCGGCATGAATATTGGGAATTGGTTTTGAATTTGACTTGCAGTTTTCTGAATCAGCTAACAGTAAGTGAAAATATGTATACAGTGTATGCAATATTTTATTACATTTTTATTGAATGCACTGTATATATTTACATTTATAGTTTATATTCTACTTATTTATTACTTTTTTAAATATGAAAAAGTGAAGAAAACACCTCAAAAATAAAGGAATGATGTTTAAAATTATTTGAGTTTTGTGAACTACAACATTAAATACATTTAATTTTTGTTACTGAAACATTTTTACTTTGCTTTATTTATATATCAGTTTATTTTGGAATGCAGCAGCACTGATAAACTCTTGGAAGAGTTATATGCTCAAAATCTATGGCTCAAAACCCAAACCGTTTAAAATTAAATAACTATCAGGGGGCATGTGTAATAAAGTGAATGTTAAAAAAATTCTAAGCTGGTTCTAAGTTATTTATGCCTTTTCTTCCCTTGTGTGGAACAAATGGATACGGCAATTTGGTTTGGATTTATGTTTAGATTTAATCTACATCTGAAAAAAAGGTTGCACAATGGATTTCTGGATAACCAGAAAATCAGACCAAATTAAACCACAGACACAGTCATATATAAACCCTCCAACTCGTCATTCACTCTGCTTTCTTCCCTCATGATGATACTATCACCTCCGAGTCCCACAAAATGGGGCTATTGCATCTTCCCTACTGGACTGCAATAAAGTCATGTGAAAAAGCTGTATCACCATTGGCCAGGTCACCATCACCAGTTACAAAATGTAAATGTTTTTTAAAAAAAGACTGTATTTTGCCAGAAAAAGCAACTCATTAAGTGATAATTAACTCATACAGCACAGTAGTATTTCTAGCTACTGCATGTGTTTGAGTCTGGGTGCAAAAGACCAAGAAATAATGGAGCTCCATTGTTTAGCAGTATTGCCACCAATTACCACTTTTTTAAACCGTTGCATTTACTGCCAGGAAAACTGCATGTACTTATAGCTGAGTCAGAATAACGTAGCTCACATGCCAGGGGAGAATAAAACAGGAGGTACATGGAAGGTCTAGGAAGCTGTTACTTTAAATACAAATATTTGTGACTTCATAATTTTTCAGGCTCTAACATTCAGAGGTGACTAGTAGGGCTGTAAATTGCATGGCAGGCTTGAATCTGAGAGTATACATGGCACCAAAACTTATGAATCTGACTGAAGTAAAGCAGTTACTCTGATGGGGCACAGACCTCATATACTTAATTAAATAATAAAGAAGAAACCCCCCAAATAACCCTTTGGACTTAAACTTTGGTCAAGGTTTAAAGAGTCATTGACCATTAGAGATCAAAAGATAGCAGGACAAGACAGATAATATAGATGGTGTGAGATTTTAATTTGACTGACTGACTGCTTGAATGAAACCGTTAACACTTTGTCACTGTAACAGGAGACATAAAAGCCCAAGACTTGACTGTGAGAGAAAATATAGCTACAACCTGAAATGCCAATTAAAAGGGGTAAAAGTGCCTTTGCTTGTAATAGCATGGAAATTAGTTCCCCAAAAGTATCACCATATTTAAAATATGACTAGCAGTAAGTGACCTACCTTTTACTTTAACTATCAACTGAACCTTTTCACAGCCCCAGAGGCTAAGCGTGAACTTTCATGCAACCAGAACTGAGTGCATCTCTCACGCTTCCTAAAAGGCAGTTGTATAAAAAGATAAGTAATGACCACAGTAAAAACCACTACAGAAAGCCTCTCCCTCTCGAAGCAAAAAAAAACCACCAAAAAAACCCCAAACCCCAACCTTGTTCTGCACTGTAATCTTTACATGAGACCAATTTTTGCTACCAATCAGTCAGATCCAGGCCTTTCTCATCCTTTCTCCTGTCCTTCCAGATTTATCAATTTAGTAATTTGAAGGGTTTATGAATCAAGTGGTTTGTTCAGTCAATCCCAGTCTCAAATAATCTTCTTGTAGAGTCTGAGACCAGTAAGGGTCATGTGAAGAAGCTATCTGTTCTGCAGAAGCAACAGAAATAACTGAGGTTCAGAAAAATTAATCTGCTCCCTTTACTTCTCTGTAGGCATGGAGTCACACACAATCTGTCAGCCAGAAAGCCAGGCCAGTTGGGTCAATTTGATGTCTCAGCATCTCATTTTGGGGAATATTCACTTTAACATTAACATGGGACAATGGGGTGGTAGAAGGATTAAGAAGCAGGGAAGACTGAGGCAGATACCCCTTGTAATGACTCAGAGTCAGCCAGGAGTCATGAAATCATATATATATATATATAATTTCAACAGCCATATTATGAGTAAAGTATTCGATGTCCATTACAGAACTGCCTAAGATTCAGACTTTTGTAACTGATATCTAGTGAAGGAGCTGAAACAGCTCCAGATCTCATATATTTGATGTTGGATAAGATGAATAGCAAAAGCTGAGAGGAATATTCTCCTTCCTACTAACATAATTTTAAGTTTCTTATATTGGAGAAAGACCCTCTGGACACCTGTGATATTTCATTGCCTCTGCCAGCCTGCACCTGCTCATTTGCTCTCAGAATTGTGCCCATTGGTGTTAGTGGTGCAGGGGGAGAATGCCTCCAGTCATTCAAGTGTGCCTCCTCTCCCGGTCCTGCACCAGTAAAATAAGCTAAAGCACAAAAGAACTGAGAATTGGTGACTGGTGCTCTCTCTCTTACATATACATCCATCTTTTTTGTGCCCAAGATCAGCTAAATGAAGTGGAGAAATGTCCCTTCCTGACCCGTCACATATCTTTTCAGTCTGCAAAGATTCAAGATTTTTCTTTTTGCATTTAATAGTATGTGAAATTACACAATACCTATAGTAGGAGAACATTAAACACAGAGAAAAATTGGAAGTGAAACACACAGAAATAGGAGGCGGGTCATCCTCTTGATCCTTAATCTCTAATTGAACCTTACTACTACCCCTAAAAATAATGTTAAGTCATGTAGAATATTATAGAAATGTCACCTAATAAAAAATAAAATCCCTTTAAGAATTTAAATGGCAAGAGCCTTGAGCAGTTGACAATAGGTTCCACCCAGAGAAACAACTCATCTAGACAGGGGAGTCAGGATTACTGGAGCTGGCTGTCATGCAGCTCTGTGAACTTTCTACATTTCTGTTAGCTGAGGGTATTGGCCCGTGCTGACCTTCTGTACTCTGCTTGAGGCAATCACATCAAACTCCCTTTCTGATGAGCCAATGTGAATGGCACTCTGCTAATGACTCTTTCTGCCACATTTCAAGATTCATGACAGTTACATCCAAAGGAATTATGGACTCCATATCTTTTGCCTGCAATTAATGAAATCCTTTCAGTTCAAAGACCCTTAACTTTAATGCTAATTCAAAGGATATCAAAGTAATTGATAGTCTGCATGAATAAATCTGTGTGCTTTAAAATACTTAACCTTCAAAAAACCCATCAATTTATAATCATGGTGCCTTAAAATGGTAAAATCAGTAATCAGAAAAAATTCCTGAGCATTACACATACAGCTGGTTAACCTATGTTAGGAAAAGGAGTTAACTTCCTTATCAACTGATTTCATAGAGGAAGCTCAAACAGCAAGTAACTACATCGTGCTTCTTCTATACGGAAGCTCTTACTTGACCTCTGCTCAGAAAATTTCCACTCAATGCCAGTTCCATAGCTTGCAGTTCCAGTGCTACTCCTGATTAAAAAAATCCAAACTAATTAACATGTAACAACCAACATTAACAACATATGCTGGGACTTAAATGAACTCCTAATTTGTAAAATGTTCTCAAGAAGGCTGTATTATTGATTAAAAATTAACATTTTCTCTTGCTCTAGAGCAATTAGTGAAAATGTAAGATAATGAATATTTATAAAGCTAAGGTAAAAAACTTGATCATACCCTAAGACACCGATTTTGTGCTTAATAGCAGCCAGCAAACTGCTGGCAAGCAGATTTTTTATATTAGGTTTTCAGGGCAGAAGTTTGTTCATTGCGGTCTGCTTTACAGCTAGAGCTGAGAACGCAAGAAAAGGGCAATTTCCCTCACAAAAGCCAAAAGGCAGCAGCAATAGCACTAAATAAAGCACAAAAAGTCAAGTCAAGCTAACTTCTAGTGCATATTCCCAAGTGTTTGTCATCAGAAGAGAAAGGTCAAACTGTCAATTTAGCTAACACCTTCGATAAAGTCAACACCAACGCTAGTACAGCTTTGCAGTTTCAGTTCAGAAAAACAGTACGTGCATGGTGCATTGCACTCATTTGCTAGGGCTTCTTTGATGGAGTACAAGGCCATAGCTAGACATCTTTACTGTGCTGGCAAAGGTAATATTTGGCCTATCCTTCTGTCTTAGTAACAGCAGCTCATTTTTATGAGCTGTTCAGCTAGCTATGTACTTTACCCTACACTCATCACAGCTATTATAGCTATTAGCACTTTGTCTTAGTATCACCTTTCCTTCCTTACAAGATTTAATCCTTCCATAGCCCAGTCTGGGTTGTCAACAAAACTTTCTTATTTTCTATTTTCTGGTTGTGGTTCTCTTAACCCAGCAGATTTCACATGTACTAAAAACTCTTTTATACTTATTAAAGAGATTGCCCCTGGACTTGCCTTGCCCAAGGTGATAAAACAAAGGTGTAAAACCTTGAAGGTATTGAGCACTCAGAAGTAAGTTGCATTGGAAGAAAAACTTCAAAGTAGTTGCTAATTCTAGAAGTGCTAACTTCTGGGAATTACAACAGAAGAAAAATACAATGGCTCTTCCTCAAGATCAAGAAAAACATTATTGTTGTGTGGCCCATGGTCTTTAGAAACACAGAGATACATTAGATGGTCACTAGGCAGGGAAAAATCTGCCTGTAAAGGACACCATATCCCTTCAAAATATAAACATATCCCTAGCAACCCCTCATTTCCAGCCTGAATGGAAACCCTGTTGTACAGGCAGACAGGTGAGTATTAAATTTCTTGCTTATTTATTTTTTTTGGACCAGATGGGAATTCAAACTCTTCTTGAGAGCTGCCATCTTGATCTTTCTATAGGCAACTGGGACTTCGTGTATCATGCTGAGAGCTCAAGGTATTAAGTTCTTAATCAACAAAGATGCTTTTCTCTTTGAAGAGCCTTACTTACATAATAGCTGTGGCAGCAGACTCTGCTGATCACAGCTGTGGCTACAATACTCATCTAGCTACAGCCTTCACAGAAATCCTTCTGACTGTGCAGGAAAGGCTGTTAAAAGCTGTGTCTGTCACAAACTGGAGCACCATACAAAGAGGCGGGGGGTTATAGCTTGAACCTTCTGGAGCTATTAGAGGTGTTTTGTGTTTTGGGGGGTTATTGGGGTGTTTTTCTATAAAGAATAAGTTATATCTCTGAAAACAATGAAAAAGAATCTTAAAATTAGGCTGCAATGTTATCTCTCCTCCTTATTTGCTAACTCCATAGCCCTGCTTCTCTCAGGTGAAGCCACAGGTTCATAGTAGTTAAAATATTAACGCCCATTTCTGACAAAAAGGAAAGATTAAATGCTTTTTATAATGTAACTCAGAAAAAAACCAACTTTTATCAGCACTTTTTTTGCTAGTTAACTCTTTAAGTATTAATAAAGTAAGTTAATTGGAAAGTTTTAAATTAAGTCCTTGACTGCAGAAGGGCTGACTATAGCATTACCAATCACAAATTAAATGCTGAATGACCGAATCTTACTACATCATATGCATTTCCTCATGTTAACTTCAGTAGATGTGACCTATCAAAGGATATAGTTTCATATTTCCTTATTCTCAAGGAAACATCCAAATCTGTTCTGCACAGACTATAGTTTTAGCAGGGAAGATTTCTTGCTTTCTTATTTTTTTATAATCACAAACCTAGTGAACTCAAAATTAGGAAGCAATGTCTCATCCTTTACTTGGTTTCGACAGGGGAAATCTGCAAAGTTGTAAAGTGAGGCTGAGCGTCCATATGCTCCAGGATGAGAAAGAGTGAAACCACCTCTTAAATCCACTGGAGATCTCACCCGTGAATTATGTGTCTGTTGAAAACCCAAGCCGGTCAGAGAGGATACTCAGCCACCCATTGTTATGTGTGGGAAAGAAGTGAAGCTGTTCAAGATGAAACACAAAAGGTACTTGAGGAGACCCACACACCATATCCTGATACAGGCAGAAACACTGTAGGCTCCCATGGTCTCTGGAGAGGGGACTGGAGCTGTGTGAAGAAGGGAACTCCCAAAATTGTCCTGCCTCTCCAGCTTGGAAGAATTGTGCCCCTGCTCTTCCAAGTGGGTATGTAGTGTGCTGGAGTGAGCTGAAGACCCTCTATTTTTTTGTCTGGTCCTCCCACAAACTCAAAACTCCTTCCAAATACTATTTTGCATTACTCTTCTCCGGTGCTAGGGGTCATTTTATAGTTAATTACTTTCTACCCTGCACCTATGCTAATTTTGTAGCAAACAGGTAAAAATAAAATCCTTTCACTTGCAATCAGGCAAGTCTCAAGGGAATGACCATCTGATTGACATTGCAGCCACAAAAGTTTTGTTAGGATAACTGAAAAGTTTTGGAGGAGTTACTTGGAGCTTTTCTGCCTAGTTCAATTAGTTTTATTGAACGATTATCCTCTGTACACACTGCTTGCTTCTTTTATCCACCTGTTCCTGTCAGGCACTTGTATAATTTTTCTAGGACATTCTCTAATTTCTGATCATACTAACTACTGCAAGTGAACATCAACCAAAATTCAAGGGTTCTAACATATCATAGAGATGAGTAAGGTAAATATATTCTTGAGTTACAAATCAGAAGCTAAGAGACTTAAAGGAAAAGTATATCCTGTGATTTTCTTTTCTCATGTCAGAATGCAAAATTATGCGTTCAAAATCAAATAACCAAAGAAAAAGAATTATATCTTAACATCATAAGAATTACAGATAAAATTAATTAAAATTATATATAACTTGTACAGGATAATTTAATTCCTGATATCTTAAAGCAGTATGGATCCGCAAAAACCTTTTGCCAATATGAAATAGTGAGAGAAAAATAAAGTTTAACAACTTCCATTAAGCATTTTAAGCTCTACTGTAATGCAGTACTGATAGTGCTAACATATGGCCTTTGCCATCATGTCTAAATTAATCAGAGCACATGTTCTTAGTGTCCTCTTCTGTTTTAAAAAAAAAGAAGTTTTATGGTTTCTTTTGTTTTAAAATCTTTGTGATTTTAACACAAAAATAAGGAGCCAGGAAAGGAGGGTACTTATCACAAACAAAGCAAGAACACACTTAGGCAACAGGTGAACACTCAAATAGGCAAGTGGTTCAAGACATGAATTACCGCTGTGATAATTAACATCATTACAACCAAGTCAGGCAAAAAGCTGAGCCTGCTCTGTAAATATTCTAAGATGGACTGAAGTGAATTGTGATTGTACCAACTGTTCCTCAATATTGCTCCTCAATTACCAGGATACACAGCCACAATTTTGTGGGTTTGTTTTTGAAAGGGGATGAGTATATATATAAGCTACTGAAAATCCATGACTCCATTCCTCTGCAGCTCCCTGTGAATTTTGATGAAACTGGGAACACCTTACACCTTGAAAAAGCATTATGTAGTTTGCAAGGTAAAGCTCCTGGTTTTAGAAGTGCTCAATACAAACCATCAGGGACAGAGTTGCAATTAACTGGTAAATTTGCAGGCCTCATTTTTTCAGAATCGTGAAAAATAGTAGTTTCAGGAAACTACAGGCCAGTC
>VZTV01123325.1:0-20950 GCA_013400875.1 Anhinga rufa
CCTCTGCGCATGTCATGTGTTTATCACCGAGCTCATCTTGAATGGAAAGGCTCCCTGCTACTGAAGCAGGCTTTGATTTGGTACTTGCAATGCTCCCTCCCCATTTTTTTGCTAATGGCATGCCCATTCTGCCCTAGAGCCTTTTTTTAATGTGACATAATTATAGATCAAATTAATTTAATGCACAGCATTCTTGTTTCAGATAAATTAGACATTTATGGTGATCTGCTTGGAAAGCAATTCATTTTTATTCCTGTGCCTGTCACTTATTCACTGGTTTGTCTTTCAAAGGGCCATTTACAAATCAGAATGATATGAGACATCTTAGAAAGTCACATAGTTGGAAAATTTGCATGTTTTGCACAAATATACTTCCAGGTATTTTTCTCAGTTTCCTAGGATTGTGCCACATATCTATTTTGAATCTCTCATTGAGAGTGAAATATTTTTTTTAGACAAAAGCCTAATTAAGTGACATACTCTGTAACAAATTTTTAGTTTGTCAGCCAACATTAACCATTTTATTTCAGAAACCACACCATGGTTTATAGTTTATTGTGTTGCTACTTTCTTTGTAGAAGGTAGCAGATTTGTAGAAGATTTTGTAGAACCTCCAACTATTTTTAATTCCCAACACAAAACATGGTACCATCAGAATGTTTTAAAAGTGTGTTTTTTCCAAGCCAACCTAACACTTCAAACCTTTTTTAGAAATAATTTGCCCCTTGACCCGTAGAGTAATTCCTGAAAAGACTTGAAGAGTGTTTTTTCCTTCCCTTCTTCCAATAGTAAGCTGAGGTCTGTTTGGAAGATATCTTATGTTTTTACATGGAGTCAGAAAATGGAGCAACTACTTGTAAAGAGAATCCTTTCGCAATATCAGTCAGACTGAGAATTATCTCACCAAGCTGAGACTGAAAACTTTCAGACTTTATGGACTGTACAAGGACTATGAGATAGACAGGTCTGCTGTTTCTACTTGGCAGATACTGAATTGCGCATTCAAGTTATCAATTAAAATCCATTACGCAATATCAGGCAGTCCAGACACCTATGAAGTACAGAAGAAAACTCTTCTCACAACAGGATTTTGAATCATCCGTATACTGACAGCAGGGAAGTCTACAATAGTGAAAGATACAAAAACATCCCATTAAATATTTGAGATGAAAATCAATGGGAAAAGTGCTTTTTCCTCCTCACCTCTCAGGTGTTGAGAGATGCTGACTTAGGAATTTAGCACAGCAAATAGGTGGTTTTTTTAAAGCAAACCAGAATCGTTCTCAAAACATTTGTCAGTGGAAACATACAGTTCAGCATCTGGTGTTGGCTATGGGCTATTGGGCACATTGTTTCCCTGGTCTAATTAGGGGTGCAATATGCTAAGGTTTTATGTACTGGCATAATAAATTGGTATCCAGAACATCCACTATTCAGACAACTCTCCTGTAGGAAAGAAATTAAAGCAATTGAGAACACATGAGAAGATAGCATCCCTGTAATTGCTTGGACACATATTTTCAGTTGATTTATTACCAGACCCAAACACAGAAAACCAAATGCTTCATTGAGTTGGTGAAGCAAACAATAATTTATACTACATTCAAATAATTTGAGTTGGCAATTTTGGCTAACCAAAGGAACAAAAATGAAGAAAGAATGAAGCTTAAATTTTTACACCTTTGCATGGAACATTTCTGACAAGAGAAATGTTTCATTTCATTCATTAAAACAGAACCTAATACATCGCAACTACAGCAAAACAAGAATTAAACTGACTGTGAAGGGATAAAATTATCCACCCAGCAGACTTCCTACAAAACCTCACACCCAGATTTGTGATTTTATTTTTACGATTTGAAGAATTCAATACAGAGAAAAACCAAATTCATTGGGAATGCATCCTGTAGTAATCGTTGAGGTAGAATAAGTGATCAATTCCAGGATTAATGGAAACGTTTTTATAAAATATTCTTTCATTCAAAAAAGTATATTTCACTTAAAGTTTGCTACCTAGCAATATCAGAATCTTGATCTTTCATTTACCTCCCTTACATATTTAGAAGCCACTGAGGCGTGTCTGTCTGCAGATCCCTAGGGCTGTATAACAATATTGAAGCTTCTTCTTTGGCCTCTTTAAAGGAAAGAACTTCAAAGTTAGTCCCAAATATTCATTAATGGTTGAGACATACAACGCGTACATACTATGTAAATAATGCAAGTATATGACAAAATTTAAATAGTTATGTCACTTGGATAATAACATCACTTTAAATTTGAGAGTCATGGTTACTCCCTACGTAGGCAATATTTAATAGCTTCAGAAACCAGGGTTATTAATTTTTTCATTAAAAAGTAGTTTTATGTGTGTCATAATAATAACCTTTTATAAAACTTCTGGAGCAGAACAGCCACTCTAAATTCTTATGGCTATATAATGCAGCAGCACTGGGCAACAAAATAAGGTTGGAATATGGGTTTTTTGAAACCACCAACACAAACCATCCACTTTCTCAAGCATTAGCCTACTGCCACAAGCTCTGTGCCTGTTCCTGCTGTTACCACAAAAATGTGTTTTCTGTAACTCCTAAGTTATTGCTTCTCTCCTTTTGTCTTTCACAGAATGTTCTTCCCAGTGAAAAATAATTTCCTCAGCTCTACTAGGAGAAGACTAACTGAGTTGCCTACCTGAAGAGCTAGAGCCATATATCTGCTCCAGATTCATAGCAAAAATTCACACCCAGTGACTCCACTGGGAGCAGGCTCCTTCAGGCTGGACCAGGAAGGGTCTGAGACTTGCCATGACACTTTATTGCACTGAAAAGCCCAGAATAGTTTAATCACATCTATTTCGATATGCTGCCTAGACAGAAATTGGTATTTTGTTTCTTATTCTTTAGAAGAGGATATTTCTGGCCATCCTAACCCTTTCTGATATATAAAGTGTCGTTCTGCACTCAAGCTTTGGTTGGTCCCTGGGATGCTTATTTGGGCAATCAACCCTGATTAAAGGGTCTGCCAGTAAGAATCAGGGTGAAAAACTGGAGCCACCAAGGATGACAAAGACTTTATTTGGGCCCACATAGCTCATCTTTGGGCTGTTGTCTCAAAAGCCTTAGCCGTCAGCCCACGGGACGAGCTAGTCAGGAAAAGCGTCTCCTGTACCCTGAGATCTGCCCTTCCCTACAGACAGATTTCCTGTCTGGAGTTGTTTACCTGCTACTTGTTTGCTTCTCTAATAGAGCGGTAAAATTTTTTCTCTGTAAATCCCTTCTAAATTATGAGGTGTGTTGGAGAGATCCCTAGGGCAATAACTCTTATCAGGAAGCTCTGCATCCTCCTTAAATCAAATGTCATATCACAAGTATTCATTAATGATTTATATATGCAGAGTGCTGTGTTATTATAGTGTGGTATTGGCTTCAAACACCCATGAATTGAGTAATAATATCCTTTTAAAATAAACAGATCAAAGTCACTAATCAGCTCCTAATCAGGTCATGACTCCTTGCATCAAAATGCCTTTTTTTTTCCTACACTGCATTTATATTAGATCCCACTCACCCCTTAGAGTCTTGGGTGACCCTGGACCCCAGCAGATGCAAATAAACTCCATTCCATAGATTTGTATGTCATTGCAATGAATTTGACCATGAAGGGTAAAGCCTTATAATTTTAATCTTTTTTTTTCTCAGGGTACAAGTCATCTCAGTGACAGATTATTTTCCCTCTCTGTAAGTGTATTTCAAGAGCCGGCCCCTCTTCAGTGGTGCATCTGCTAGTGTTTTTAGTAGGCCGCCTGTCATCAGTCTGATGCTCTTATTCCCCAGCCATCTTTCCCCTCACGTCATATGTAGCTCTGGTACTCGTAAGGGCAGAAATTCAAATGAAAGACAGATGGGCTGGGAGCTGGAGGGCACTGCTTGGAAAGCATAAACAGACTTTCAAAACTACTAGTTGCTTCTGGCTTCAAATTTGGAACAGCTGAGATGCCTTGTTTTCAAGGCAAATGATTTCTAAAAATCTATGTCCTTTGAGGCATCATGGCTTTGGCAACCACAATCTCATCGTTTCTCAGCGGGAGCAAACCTTAGCTGTCACTGTAAAGCAGGAGTGTTTTGGATGACTTCTTTTTAATTCTGTCTCCCTGGATGACTCTCACAGCCCACCCAGCTCTAAAGCCAGACTCATGGGGATTTTAGAGGAGGGATTACAGGGAATCACTAAGCTGTGTATGAAGCAATACCAAAGATTATGGCTACTACTTTTGCAACTTCTGCCATTGGCCATACCCAAGGAACCTGCATGCTTAGTGAGTACCTGATATATAGGGAGAAGGAATTTGTTTTTCTTTGCTCCTTAAGTTTAGTACTCCTATACTCCAAAGAAGCTAGGTCCTACCTCAGACAGGTGGTATAATTTTGCAGCAGTCAGTCTTAGCAGTCAGCTGTTTGGGCAAGGTTGATGAGCAGCAAAGAGGACTCTCTCTCTCCCCTGATGTTGGGATTACATTTGTAGCTGGGTGTAAAAAAACCTTCTTTGCAGGCTTAAAGTGCAATCCATTGTAACTATGCAAGTAAATCACTTTGGGCAAGATGCTGTCACTGCTGGGGTGCCATCTTATCTTGTGGAAGATTGGGAGATTTCAGTATAAAGAGTGTTCATGCTCCACCACCTTTCTCTGAAAACCATTTTATTTTCTTAGTTGTAGTATTTTCCTTTTTTAAAAAATTCATTCAATCTCTGGTCCTCGTTTTCTAAATTATTCCTGTAAAGTAGATGACTTTGTAAAGATCCCAAAGCAGTGACAGTCACGGGGAACAGCCTGCAGAAGTTTCAGTTTAAAGGATTTCAAAGAACTTTGCAAACTCATTAATCATTTATACATGCAAAACACTTATTATCATATTTTACGTATCCAACATGATTGCAGTGTTTTAAAACAGTGTTACAAAGTCACCCTGAAATACGTGTCAAGGTTATTAATGTACATTCTCTAGTTACATATTATGGTGTTTGCATCATACTACATTTTTGTTTGATTTTCATTTGAAAAGTAGCTTTGCACTGCTGCCAATTTCTTAGAATAGGCAACTGATGAAACTTGTTGCGGAGGAAACCTGAGCCTTCTCAGACAGTACGGATATCTCAGAAATTACACAAACATGCACTTGCTTGCTTGCTACATATGTGAAAACAGAGAATAATTGTATAAATGTGCATGACCTCCTCATCTTGCCTAATTTTATTTGCATTTAGGGGAGGGGTCTCAGAAAGAGCTGAACTACTTATATTGACAAAGGAATAACAGTATAAAGACCCCTTATTAAGACCCTTAATAAAGACTCAGGCCTTTTCAGAGGAGTCAGGAGAATGATTTGAGCAAAGGATTAGGCTTTTATACATCTCAAATGAAAGAATGTGAGCAGAATGTGAAGGTCAGAAAATGCGCAAATCAGGCTAGTCTGACACACGCGGACAGTATGCAGAACTTAGACTCAGGAAAAATAATCTGGGTGGCTAATTAGGACATCACGCACAAAGGGTTCTTTAAGCTTTCAATCAATTTTGGAAAGTTCCCACAACGTAGGCCTCGTATTTCTCTTATTCTTTCCTTTATTTTTTTTCTTTATTTTTCCCTCTTCAACTGTTCTCTTCAGAAAAGCAGATAAATCCATGTTGAGACAAATGTTCCTTGGTAACCAACCATTACCTAAGGGGTGATTTTTGATGTAGGATTTTAATTTAAAGGGTATTATTTTTTTTAACAAAGATCGTTACTCCATAGTTAGTAATTTGCAGGCATTGGTAATTGCAGATTTCTTAAGTGGCAGCTTAGGTTTCAAAATACATAAACGAAGCCACGGATTTTAACTAGGGATGGTGTCTTAACATACTTTAAGCAGCTTTAAAAAACTTGGTCCTCTTTTCTCCGGTTTGGACATGTGGGAATTAAAAAAAAAAATCAATATTCACTATTCATTCCAAATTGGGGGAATAAAAAAAATATTTAAAAAAAAACATAGTTTGAGAATTTCCAGCCTTATTGAATTGCTCTATTTTGTTCAGACCAAGTGCATCCCTGCTACACTAGGATTCCTAATCCCTTTGGACACTTATCTCTTCAGATTCAGTTTCAGATCTATCTTTCCTGTAAACATGGCTATCCCAGAGAGGAGGATGTTCCGGTGTCCAAACCACTGGCCTAGTTGCGGTTGTACACACTTCGGTCATCCTATAGACTGAGCTGTTACACCAAATCCTGTGTTCATTGCGGAAACAGCACTGGAAAAATGTGAATATAATGGGTACTCTTAACCTTAAATAATTTGTTAAAATTCATATCAGTGTTTACTTCCTGACTGCCACAGATTTCCTATGTAAAACCGGAAAAGTCATTTCAGAATGTATCAAAAATTCCTTACTGTACTTTTCGGTACTGACAGCCCCTCCCTTAATCCCTGTGCATTAATGCTGCATTTGTAAAAGAGATAGTAATCCCTTCTCTTTTGTTTCTCAGGTCTAATCAGTTCAAACGCTTGCTGTTCGGTGTGGGGACTCGCCCTTTGTTTGCCCTATGCAATGCAATCTCAGTTAAGACTTCAAAGAGCTGCTGGAATTCAAATTATAAATAATATGATAAATGCCAATGAGGAAAGCCTATTTTACTCCAGGCTGTTCCATTTGCTCACCAAGTGACCTCTGACAATTCATTTACCTTCTGTGCTTCACTATTAAACCTAGATAATAACTAGAATTAAAATTTGCCAAAGGCAATGAAAAATTAATCTGCGAGGGAAGGTAGCATTTTATATAGTGCTCAAAACTGCAGAGAGAGTAAAAGTCTCAAGGAGTCCCACAATGTACTAAGGCACAAGGGGCTGTAAAAAGAGGATGCAATGAACACGAAGCACTGAGCAGTCTCTGCGACACTATTTAGAAAAGAGAAGGCCCATGAGAGGATCACAGATTACGCTAAACCTGGATTAATGGCACAAAAAGCTTCAACCATAGGAGATGACCATAGTTGCCAGCTAAGATTTTTCTTGCCAGGCATTTCTGGCTGTGTCCCTGTAATGCTTATTAAAGATCATATCTGATTTGTCCCAAGCACTTGTGGAAAAGACTCCATGGGGCATTGACCTGGTTCAGGCGATGTCAGGGGCCACTCGGCTCCCCGAGACGCAGGGAAGGAGCTGCCACCCCGCAGCCACCACCGCTCCTGGGCTTCTTCACACCAACCCCTTGGGGCTCTCCTGCTGCAGGGCTCCACACCTGGACCACCGCAGGGTGTCTTGCTGCTTTGTCTATAAAACTGAGCTACTGGGACAATTTCAGTAATTAAGGAATCTACTGCATGCGATGGCTTTCCTCCCTAAGAACAGTGCCTGCAGTGGTTTACAGTCAGTTAAAAACTGGATATTTTTTTTTAACCTACAAGTTTTTAAGGTTTATCTTCACTTGGCTTATGAGCCGCATGTTGTACGAGTGTTATACTGATACAACCAATCGTTTTCTTTATCTGTGGTTACATTGCAAGAACCAAATCTTACTAAGTGAATTCTGAATGAAAATAAACATTAATAACTATTAATCTCCCTATATTTGTATATAGGATTTTTCAGCTGCACAAATCCTGCTGCACAGCCTTAATGTTACATAGCTCCTCAGTGGCAAAGCAGTGCTTAGGCAGATTAATTAGAGATAAATCTTAGGACATTCCCACCTGCCTTTATTCCCCTTTTGCCTGGAGCCTTCAAGAAGCCTACTTTAATCAGAAAACTGTACTCTTTTTTCCTGTCTCTTATTATGGCTCTAAAAAACAACCTGCCTAAGATGTAGTAAAGGTTTACTCAGAAAAGAAAAGTCCAAACATCTGTAAGGATGAAACACAAATCCACCTTTTTACTCTAGACCACCTTCTGGCAAATAGTGAAGCACCTGCTTCACTCGTTGGTGTTCCCCCATAGATTCACACGCTCAAAATCGATATGAGAAACAAGAGAGAGAGCTCTTAATTTGTATTAAAACAAAATAAATAAACAAAAAACCTTTGCCTCCCTGAAGAACAGCTGCCGTCAGCAAATAGGAAAGGCTTTATCTTATGTACATTACGCAGAAGGAATAAGCAACGTTTTTTCCCATAGCTCCAAGCAGCCAGATTTGTTTTAGAAATTTTAGACAAATCAGTGTAAATGCTCTAGCGATCCCCACAAGGGCTGAAGGCATGTCGATGCATAGGTGTGAGCACACCATATCTAGCAGAGAGTCAGTCTAAGCACCAAGTTTCCTAATCAGGATGGAGCAGAAAGAGGTGAAAAGGGACCAAGGCACGAGAAAACCACCTACAAATAAATGTACTACATCATGCAAACTAGCACCACCCTTGACTTCAGTCATTCTGCAGGGCTGTGAAATGTTAATAAAATAATATCTTTAAGCCTTAGATCTTTACCTTCTCCAGAGCAGCTGGTGAATCTCTGCCCCTTAAAGGAGGAGCCTTTAGGGATACCTGTGTATCTGGATAAAGTGGCAATACCACCTTTCATCCTGAACGGAAAGTCTTCACTGGAGTCCTCTCGGCTCACTTGCTTTTCTTAGTTACTTTAGTCCCAGAAAGCTTTTTAGTCCCATCCTAAACTTCACTGTCTTAAAGCAACCATCAGACCCTGGAACCTCATGGCAAAGACTCCACTATCAAAACTATTAATTCTCTTTCACAACATTTATATTCAAAATGAAGGGTAACTGTTGTGTGGTGCTAGGAAGATGACATGCCTCCTCCCTTCCTTGCCTTACAAACTGTGAGGAAGGATTTCTTTGTTCATAATTATTACTTACTTCAAATTTTCTTTCATATCATAAATTATCTGTAGCTTGGGAGGATGTTAGCAGGGGTCCTAAGGCAAAAGCATTTAGGGGAACTTGTGAACAGAACAAAAGATTTCAGACTGATTCCTAGTCATTTATGCAGATAAAGCATTGTGCATCAGGTATGCTAACACAGCACAGCGAGTTGTATTGTACTTCTTAAGTGTGGCCCCAAATATGTAAGTGATCCCTATCCCTGGTATTACAATAAGATTTTAATTAAGAATGCCTTTTATGTATTTAAAAAAAAACTGTTTCTGATTTATGAGGTGGTGTGCTAGGTGCCTGTTATGCCAAAAAAAACACCAACTCTTAGCTGCACTAACTGGTGGCTTCTTCAAAAATCTGTTTCCATGTGAATCCTGATTTCCCTCTCATTCTTTAACATGATATTTCTGCCATACTGTTTTCCTCTTTAAAGTGCTTATAAAACCATTTTTAAATCCGCGTTTGGTTCTTTAATAAAAATCTTGACAAACTAACAGCCACCATTTTCTCTGATTCTTTGGTAGTCTTATATTAAACTTATGTTTCTCCTTCATGTTAAATTAAGTTCTCATCAGGCCAGAGCTATTTCTTGTGTACTTTTTTTTTCCCCCAGTCTCCACCTTAGTACTGTCACAGAAAACCACGGCCTGGACAGAAACACCACCTTCAGAGTACAGTCCATTGCAACCGTCCCTTTCCTATAATATTGTCATTTTCAACCCAGACAAAAAGCTGGGGGGTGGCAGAAACCAACAGCTACTCAGCTCTGTGATGCTCTGTGACTTCACTTTGAGTCAGTGGCAAAAACTGTGGGTGGCATCTACGTGCCTTTAATTGCAACATGGTCAAACCCTGCAAAGAGACCTGAAACAAATCCATTCAAATCCTGTGCAAGCGCTATTTGTAAAGACTAAAGTGGATGTTAGATAACGTGGAGCTCTCTCCCTAGGAATTAATCCTATTCAGAGATGATCAGTCTCATTGGGAATTGATTGAATTTGAGGAGGGGGAAATGCAAATAAAAGAATGCTTGATCAACTCATGATATAACTGAAATGTGGTTAATGAAGCATATCAAGTTCTTTTTGACCCATGAAATGTTAAAGTGAAGCCTGCCTGCAGGGTGTAGTATGTATTTAGCACACTATGTGAAGACCCAATAGCTAACAAACACCAACAGCGAGCAAAACAGTTTCATTACTTGCAGAAGTTATGCATGCAGCAAAGTTTGTTTTGCAACTAATTAAGACTTCATGCAAAAAGGGTGTCACATCCTCCAGGCAATTTGGCTAAGTGTATAAAAGCATTTGCTACGTAGAACTCTTCTAATCACTTTTCTTAAACTCTTCTCCTTGGTGATCCGGGTAAGTCAATTTTGAATCAATTACTTATTGCTATCTAAATATTATCAAATGATAGGTTAAACTTAGGACATGGCAAGGGGGTATTCTTCCAGAAATATACTTTCTATTGTCCTTTAGCTTTAAGTCAATTTAAGTTTTACACTTCAGAGTTGAAAGCTGGCATTTGCAAACTACGTTAGTGTTCGGGACAGCAGTTCGTTTAAGCCAGGGATGGCATACAGAACTCCCTCAGAACTCTAAAGAGGCTCAATAATTTCATACCGGCAAGAATGCTTTTTGTATTATGAAGACTAGGTTTCATTTCATTTTTATTTAATTGAAAAAAATAAGTCTTTAATGATGTTCTCACCCTCAGCTGTCTTCAAGGAAGCTCTGGTGTCTTTTAACAGTTGGAGAACCTCTCCTAAATATTCTCAAAATCCTGCAGAGACTGGAACTCAGATTTTTTCTTACTAAAAAGCCACTTTACTGCTGCTTTTGTTTAAGATATATTTATAGTGCTAAATTCCATGTCTAGAAGGAATGTACAAGTGCTCCTTCTTCACCTCTTTACACGAGTACTAGGATGAGCTTTGACAAATTATTTGTCTGCATGGGACCACTCGAGGATCCCTACCCTTAAGCTGCGGTAGCAATTCTTTTCCCAAAGACAAAACCAGCCATTTCAGATCCAGCTCTTGAGCTGGTAAAATATTCTGTTGTTGTCTTTGTCTAATCTTCAAGTCAAAGGCGTAGGGTCAATTGGAAAAAGCTGAAGACACAGCCCTGAGGATTGGAGAAGGCAACGATGGATGTGGCTAAAATGAGATGTTTAGATGGAGACACAAGAAATCTCCCCTGAATTTTGTCTCTCCCACAGACTCCTGGGGTAAATGTTGGAACTTGTTTGGGAAATCAGTTCAGGCCCATCCTTTATGCCAGCCCTCAATCTCTTCCACATCAGTTTCACACTGATGAAGTGAAGAAAATATCACTTCCCCTCATTCTGTTTGCCTTGCCTAATTAGTGTAGGCACAATCCAGGGCAAGGATGGACTGTTAATCTATAATTATACAATGCCCAAGAAAATCTGGCCTTGATATCAGGTACAATTTTAAAGGGCTGTGTGATTTCAAATATAAGATACTGTAATCCAGGCGATATATAATGAGAGTAATAAAAGATGGGTGTATCTCCATTCTCATACTGCTCTACTTCTAGCCAGGTGAGATGAGGTAACTAGCTTCACCCCCATGTTTTGTTTTTGCCAGTGCTGTGAGAATTAAAACTGAAGTTTAAAACATGGAGTTGAGTTGGGGTTATCGCTTTCAGCGGGGTTTGAAGTGGCAATAGGAGTGAGACACTGCAACACTGAAAATCCTGGGAAGAGAAGAGAAGCAATAGCACAAGAGCTTTTTAGGTTGGAAACAGTGGCGATCTAGAATATATCATCAGATATTGAAATATTGAAGTTCAAAAGGGTTACTTAGGAAGAGGAAGAGTTACTGGATGGGAAAAGGAAACTGGACAAACATTTAACTATCACCTGAACTACTTGTACCTTGTAATTCCCCCTTTTGCCAGCAATTGTAATATCCAGCACACAACCCTCTTCCCAAAATCTTGATAACCAATACCTAAGCTTCTTGCTGGACTAATGACTACCTTTTCTCCCCTCCCCTCCCCCTGTGTTTCAGGTCTGGATCTGTCACATGTCTCCCTACGAGTGCTGCCTGCCGCCGGGGGTGACATGCCCTGAGCCATTCGCCTTCACCTCCAACGAGACCTGTGTCATAAAATACCCCGACACAATAGTGGACATAGTGGACCCTGACTCACCACCATATTCTGTGATATATCCCGGCCCAACTCTCACCACTTTCCCTCAGCAAACCATAGTGGGATCTACTGCATTGTTTGATATCAGGAATTTACTCCGCTCCGGGGGATCTCATGGGTTTAGGGGCATGTGTGGTTCTGGGACGACATGTAACTCAGGATTATCGTTTTATGATACAGGAAACTTTAAACCTTTTTCTCCTCACCTGCCCAAACCATTTTGTTGTAGAACTTGCAGGGCAACCTAAATCCAACCTGGATATCTGTGAATTAAGTGAAAAGCAGAACTGAACAGTAAGACAGCTCATGACTAAGTTTATGGATAATGGATTATAGAAGTGCTGAGCTCCCACAGTTCCCAGTGGAGTCAATAAAAGTATGGCTTCCTGGCAGTAGACCTACATGAAGACTAGAAATTCCAAACTACAAGAAATTTCATTATTGATCTTATTCAAAATTAGGATGAAATAAAAATTAGAATTTTCCAGGAAACAAGATTTTCAAAAAAATTTTTTTGGTTTGATAAAAATGTATCTCTCAATAAATTCAAGTTTTTATGCCAACATTGACGTTTTATCATCAATTTTTCTCAAAATAAAAAGCATAAGTATTTCAAAATTATATGACTGAAAATACTGGGTTCCAAAATGCAATTTTATCAAAATGCATATTCATTTGTACATTTTGCTAAACCAGCATTTAAAAAAAAAATCAGCTCTGCTTGGCATTTCTTAAAATTAGGCATTTTTAAGTCTTTCTTGTGCTTTATTTCTGCTTAGACCCATGATGTAGTGGTTTCCCAGCTTGTTTTTCTGCCTATATTTCATTTGATGCATGCCAGGGCAAAAAAAAAAACCAACAACTTCACGTAACTGTAATAGCAGATTTATTTGTAAAATACTTCCGATCAAAGAATAACAATCTGCAAAATTATGGATTCATTGTAGACCCTCATGAAGTCCTGGAATTCTTCTGATTATATCCTATCCATTTAATTATGCGCATGTATATTCAGCTTCTCATTCCCATTAAATATTGTCATGCAGCATGCACTTTTTCGTTTTCCTTTTTTCTCTACACATTACTTTTGAACCCTTGTGAGTCCCACTACAAGTGGCTTTGTCACCTTCCTGAGGCTCAACACCCATGCCAGCATTAACTAAGTCACCGCTCAATATTTATAAGCTTTTGTATTTTTCAAGAATTCATTCGAACTGCATTTCTGCATGGAAGAAAGACGCTGCTGTCTCTGGAGGGTGCTGTACCCCGCGCAGTGCAGTGCCAGTCCACCTCTGAAGCACGGAAAGCCGTCCGGTTGCAGCAGCATGGAGTGCCATGAAACCTCCTCCACACTCCTTCCCCAAGCTGTCAAGAGTGTAAGTTCCCCGCACAGCAGACGCAGATTTTTTTAATTAATTGAAATACTAGAATGAATTTTCCAGCCTACTCACAAGGTTATTTCCCAAAAATAGGACAAAAATCATTGGCCAAGTACGTACAGGCAGCAGCAGGGCACTATAGACCTCTCTCTGGGTCACTTCTTTGGGACAACTTGCGCAAGAAGAGCCTGTAATGTGGATACGTGCAACCTAATAGTGCAAACCATGTATAAATATATATATATACCACATATATATTGGCCAACATACAGTAATAGCTAGGACTAATGAGTTATTAGGCTGAACACGAATGTGCTCACGTTCCCCCCAAGAGGCACTACAGGCCCAGAGGAGCGATTCTGCTTTTAATTATCTATGTTCCGTGACTCAGAAAGATCAATCACTTTTCCCCCTCCCTCATTATTCTGTGCTTTCAAAATATTAAAAAAAAAAAGACAAATATAAGTAGATAATTTTTGGCTGGGTCTGTAGCAGTAAATCCATGAAAAATTACATCAAAGTTCACACCCTTAAGTCAGAGACAAAAGCTGCTACCTCCCAAGATTTTAAAACAGAGACCTTTTCCCTACTGTAATTTCCAGGGGACTGTGTTTCCAACAGCCTTCCCCATTCTCCAGGACATTTTCTCCATACTAATCTACTCGCGTTCTTGGAGTCTGAAAATTAAATCTGCAACTTCTTTTTCCATAAATTAAACCCAACTTCAGATGGCTCCCGTATGATCCTTTCAGTAACAACAAATATAGTTTTCAGAGTGCTTCATAAACATTAATTATATTTGTACACATGCAGAGCATTGCAAAACTAAGCCTCTGCCTTCAGATTTAGACATCTAAATGTTGAGCAACAGCTACACTTTAGAAATACGTGTATGAGGATTGCAATCATTTGTCAGGCGAGATCGTTATTTTGCATTTTTTCATAAAAGGCTTTTTTAAATTTTAAACAAATTGCCCCATGCATACCCCAATGCTTTTTAAAGCGCATGGGACAAATCCCAAGATAGTGGAAGCCAGACATCTCTCTTCCCTTCAGCAATCCAGTATGCATTATGCTCAGTTTGCATTGTGCATGAATACATAATATTCATGTATTTTGAATATCGGTACCTTGTAACAGTCTAGCCCCAGGAACATGTCTCCAGTAGTGATCTATTTAATAACAGATCAGCAAAACACTAGTAGCTACCATGCACCATTAAAGTCACACCACCTTTTACCACTATCACACCTGTCCTACAGATTTAGCCGCGATGCTTGTCCTAGTGTCTGTGAAGGAGGATCCTTCCTCGTTTGGACCAAAGCCTGCAAAGAGGAGATGGTGTCTGTCCTTTCTTTCTTGTCCCCCAGGGTCTGTGCAAAAGCGGTCCTGGTCAACACAACCATAAATGATCTGGCATATATGTGCCACATATAATTTTATTGTGAATAGACTCAGCTGCTATGCGGCCCAGACCTTTGGGCAAGAGCCGTGCTATAAAGGAGGGCAGGCACGTGCAGCACTGGTGTCAGTGCTGGGAAGCTCCGCATGGCTGTGGTCTGCAGGAAGGGGAAATATCACTCGGGCCCAGATTGTGTACTGAAATTTTGATTTTATTCCCTTGCACAGTTTCTGTACAGCCTGGGTTTTGATTTAATGGGATTTATACTCCCAACAACCTTCAGCATGGGAAGTGCCTCTTGAGGGCTGGCTGGGGCAAAAATCATTCACTGGGAAATCTCCAAGTGTTCTCAAGGAAAGAGTTTTGAAATACTTCCTAAGTGCTTTGTGTTACTTTACATAGGCAAAGTGCCTATTATAAAGTTAATATCATAACTCATTTTAGGTGTGCTGAAATCAGACCTTTACTATTCATCTAGATCAGGCACATCTGATAAGCCTTGGATGTGCAAAGGGATTGTTCATCACTTCAGAAACTTTCCCATGCAGCAGACTCTCCAATCCCGATTCTCCCTAACATCCTTCTCTTTCCCTCTCCAGTTTCAGAGAGCTTCTCCTATGGGCAGGACCAGGATAGAGACCGCTCTTCCTGTTTACTTTCTTGTTCTTTGCTTATTTCCTAAATTTGCGACTTTTTACGTTGTTCATACCAAGTTTTTGGTCTGCCCTCTCAAGGAAGTTTTGAGCAATAACACCTACCTACAGTTAATTAGAAGAAAGAAGTTCAAAATCCTCATCCTAAACATGTTTTTGCTTTTCCTGCACAAAACATTGGAATAAACAAATGGGATTAATCAAACCGTATCTTATCAGACTCCTTATGTTCAAATATCAAGTAATAACATAGCTTTAAATTATGCATGAAAGCTTCATTCATGATACTTTGTTAATATAGTCCTCATTAGTTCTAGCCCTTGAGCTTTGAGTACTTCTATTTCCATTAAAAGTCAGCCCCCCCAGGGCAGGTATGTGGGAGCAGAGGTCCGCGCACTGGACAGCATTTCTCACCCTATAACCACTGGGAGGTTGGCCAGGGAGGACACAGGATGACTCACATGAGATTTAGCTGCTACACCCACAGATTGCTAAAAATACTTTATTCATTCTCCTGCATAATTTGTTTACATTCCTGTGGTTTGTTCCTGATGAAATAACTTCAGGTTTCCATGCCATAAACTGTCCTTAAAATTTGAGATGAATGTGTGGGATTCCCCTGGGGGGAAAAATTCACTTGTTAAACATATCCTGTTGAAGGCTGAGCGCAAATACTTTCAAAGAACTTTGTGAAGGCTGTACATCTTCTACAGGCACCACACTACAGTATTACAGATCAGTGTTTCAGCAAGCGCTGATGCCACACAACTGAAAACTACCCTTCCCTTTTATATGCCAAGACTGATTCTGTATGTTTGCGACTCATTAAGAAACAACCGTGCTTTAAAGCAATGTTTCAGATCTGCACGCTGCATGTTAGAGAACACGACTGAAAGTGATAGATGTTAAAGCTTGATAAAGCCAACCTGTACCAGCTGAGGATCTAATTCTGCATTTCTAACATTTTCTTAGGTCTCTCATGCAACCTCTTGTTCAAAGCAGGATCAACTCTGAATTCAGACCATGATGCTGAGGGTCCCCTTCATGGGCAATTTTTTTCTTTTTTTTTTTTTCTCCTCCTTATGTCAATCTGAACCTCTCCTTTTTCAGTTCACACCCATCACCTTTCATTTCCCTGCCATACATATCCACAAATGGCCCAGCTCCACCTTCTCCATAACTTCTGCTCACCTGGAATGACAGTTCAGCCTTTTACTTTTGTGCATCTGTTCCTGATATATAAATGGTGACAACAGCTCCTTCTCCACCCTTTGACAGGTCAGACTGATGATCCTAGATATGATCCCATTGAGGGACCATCCCTTATGTTATTTCATAGCCAACGCAACGTAGCCTTCATTTTGATTATGACATTACAGCTAATATAAAGCTGATGTACACAGTTATAACCCAGTCTGGTCTGCTCCTTATCTATCTCTAGGAAACCAACCAGCATCTTCACCATCCATATTTATATGCATATTGAAGAAAGATAACAATTCTCTTAAGGCAAGGTCTTACGCATGACAGAAGGAAAACAGTTTTCTACCTACGTGCTGCTGCCTAATGCTGTGCAACAAAGAGCTGGGGTGGGTGCTTGGGAAGGGGGTGAGAAAAAGAAAAACTCAAGACAAGAGGGAAAGTGAGGCAGGTTGTGTAATGTTATGTGGGGCAACCAGAGGGAGCTGTGGAGACCAGATATTACAGAGTTAACTCGGCACCTTGTAAACCTATCTGCATGACTGGTTTCCACTTATACACCAAGAAACAGGCTTAACAAAAAAAAAAAAAATACATGCTGCGATCAGGGAGAGCACGCAACACAGGTATACTCCAAACGGATTTTACATCATGTGAATAATTTAATTTGCTTTCCTACTCTGAACAAGCCAATGTTTTGATTTTCTTGTATTACAACACATTTCAGTACGGTTCTGGTCAGCACATGGTGAGGGAGGTGTCTTTCTTCTGCCCTACTCCCTTCATTCCCTTTCTTTCTGTGTTCCTTCAACCTTTATTTCCTCTGCGTTTACCATGCCAACTTATAATTTGTTGACAGTTTGTCATTTTTCAGTATTTAAAATCTGGTTTAATCCCAGCTAGAAGTGAACAAAAAGTACAAGTCCTGGGTTCTCCTACTGCCTTTAGGGGGGGGGTTCGCTCTTCTGCTAAACCCTAGAAATGTGTTGGCAAAGACAACAAAAAGCCAGTGAACCCCAGCCCCCCACACCTGCAGGGTCCTGACAAGGCTGGGAAGCAAGAAGCCAGCCAGCAACTGGACACATCATGCAGCCAAGAACATTTCCCCTTTTTCAAAAGGCATTCAGAAAAGGGTCTGTTCTCTTGAGCTGGCAAAAATACACTTGGAGGAGACCATCCTTCACCCTGTCATACACCCAGTTCATACTTTTTTTTCCCCAGTAGCTGTAGAGTTTTGTTAAATCATGCTCTTTCTGCCATAAATTAGGATTGATGAGGTGTTTCTGGAAACACCCTGCATAATTAAACACCATGGGAACGTTCAGAGGACTGAAAATGTTTCACAAACTCTTAATTATACGTTGCCTATGCAAATAGCTGTAGGTGACGCCTAGCGTTGGGCAATATATCACCTTGAAGGAGTTTTATCAAGGTCATTTCTGACATTGTCCTAATTGGATTATTCAACTTTCATTTGTAGTTTGTATAAAACCGGAAAGCCAGAGTTTCTGGTAGTGTAAAACACAGTGGATCTATACACTAATACATAATTAACTCTTGCTACCAATCTGGACCTATATTTCACTTCACACTTGCCTGATGGGCAGAATTCTTGCTGATATAATATGTGTCCAGATGATGTAAGCAAGTAGAGGCTCTTTGAAGTGAAGAGAATGAATGCTGCAGACCTACATCAGCAGAGCATCCATCCACAAGCATTTTCTTTGATTATTTCTTCATTAGCAAGTACTCCTGACTCAGCTTTACAAACAAAACTTCTGTGCTCTGAAGTTGAACAGAGCAGGTTTGACCACATAAACCATATCTTAGCTAGGCAAGAGCCATTATTACTGCTGTCCCTGCCTTACAGAAGGCTATAATTTTCTAAAACAATTTCAAATTAATAGGTGCTGACAGTATTAACATACTGTATTGTGGTGTATGCAGTCTGCATTTCTCTTTGCCCTACATTGCCTTTGTTAGTCACGCTAGAGTACAATGCAAAACCGGGGGGGGAAGAAAATTCTGTATAGTATTGCTACGTTATGGGAGGTTTTTGAAAAAGAGTTCATTACCTTGTAGTTAAGGGCTGCATCATAATACGACAGCCAAGATTCCATTCCTAGTTCTGTCAGAGATCTCCCAAATGCCGCAGAGATCACCTAAAAGGAGAATCCAGCATGCTTAGCTAGAATAGTTTTGTAGGGGTGAATTTTGTACTTGCTATATGTGCTTTAATACTTATGTGTTGAAATAGCAATTTTGGGGTGCATCTGTGAGGGGAGAGGTCTTCCAGCTAGAAACTACTGAAGAGTTAGAACTGAGAGATATTGAATACTTAGGGAGGAGAAGAAAAAAAGAATCTAGTCTATATTTTCAGTTGAGTTGTGAGCTCGTCCGACATATGCGACATTCATCCTACCTTGTTAGGACCAAATCATGAAAACCTGAGGCCATCCCCCATAGCGCATACCAACAGGCTGAACGCTACCCCAGCCAGTACTGATGGACTTAACTCTGCCCCTGTGCGCACGGAGGCGCTGTGCGTGACGAGAGGCTCCGGTGCACGCAGAGGCTCCCTCCGGTGGCAGGGGCCACTGGGAGGAACTTGTCGAAGGGTGCATGCAGTACACCCATTTTCCCAGAAAACACTTCACCACGCTTTCTCTTCCCTCTGGAGGAAAACTTCGTGCATAAAAAGGCCAAGCGCATTTAAACACATTAAAACCACCACGGTGTTTATTAATTATTCTTATTTTATGGGGCACCCCTAAAGATCCCCTGGGCTGTGGAGCTTATCAGGAATATTCTGGAGACAGCAGGAAACGAGATTTCAAAGAAGTTCAAACATCTGTTAGTATGTCATACATGGAAATTATTTTATGTTGATAGTAATAATATCCTAGTGGATTTAGACTGCTCTGACCTCATGCGGAATGAGGTATGTAAAACATTTATTTAATCAGCTCCTCCTTTGAAACTTCATTATTGGAGATGGCTTCATTTTTATTTAAAAGATAACTCTGTGATAGTTTTGCTCTTTAAAGATTTTGCACCAGATACTTCCTCTGGCTTAGTTAAGAACACATCCATAAACTTCTTTAACATTACATCAGATGAAAAACAAGCCCTGTGTTTCTTGAGATTTATCTAGACATGGAGACAAACACCAGTCATTAGCTTGTATTTCTAATAAGGAAAGTAAATCTTGTGTGCTGACTCAGTGTCACTGGCATTTCTGAGACTGCCCATGCAGTCATGTTTTTAGCAAAGATAAGTCACCAGAAGTCTATTAATTCTTAGTGTATTTTTAATTCTTAATGAAATCAGTGGAGCAAAACCAGGAAATTTCAAGATGAAAAGAACTTGCAAGTTACCATCTGCATTTTGTATTATTACCTAACTCAGCTGTAGATAATCATAAACAGAGAGCAAAACAATTACTGCAACTACAGGAGTAATACATGCAACAAAGTTTGCTTCATAAGTAATTAAGGCCCTTTATACAAAGGGTGTCTCCGCTCCTCCAGGCAATCTGAGAAAGGGTATAAATACTCTCTCCATGCAAGACTTTTCTACCTACTTCTCTTGACTTGTTCTCTCCGGTACACTGAGTAAGTCTGATTTGACAACTATAAAAACCTTGGGTTTAATTTTGCTTTAGCATGAATTTTGTTAAAATCGGGACTAAACCCTGCATAAATATTCTGACTCTCAGAGACATTAGTAAGCATCTTTCTACAGATGTTTTCTATGCTGGATAAAGGACATAAAAATAAAAGCAAGGGTTTTTCAAGACTGCTTTGGGATGTTAATTTTATGGGAGAATTCAGCATTTCAATATTTTAGTTCTGAAAACTTTTCAGGAGAGCTCTGAGAATAGATTTTAGCATTGTTTTTGCATATATGCCATGATTAGGGGATTCAGTGTTGGGGAGGGGGGGGATTTAATACAAGTAAAAGTAGAAGTAAAATTTGTGTTCTAAGTTAGCTCTGTGTATCTATAGACATGCAGCACCGCTGTTGTTCGTTATCTGCCCATCCATGGCTGTCTTAATTGGAGACACAACAAGCTACAGCAAGTGATGGTTAGATACTATTACTTAATGTAACTGTAGAAATAAGCTTTCATTTCTAACTGTTAAAACTTGGTTAGTATTTTAATGTGTTTTTACAGAGATTAAGTGGTTTTTTTAGGTCAAAGCTATGTTCTAACCTAAGGGTATTTGGGGGAAAATGCTATGCATGTTTTTTTGCCTTTTTTTTTCCTCCAGA
>VZTV01123327.1:0-37683 GCA_013400875.1 Anhinga rufa
TTATCTTGATCCATGAGCCTTTCCTTAATTTTCTCTCCTCTGTCCAGCTGAGGAGGGGAGTGGTAGAGCAGTTTTCATGGGCATCTGGTGTCCAGCCAGGGTCAACCCACCACAGGAGATCAGGGGAGGCTGCTTCTCAGAGGCAAGGTGTCTGTGAGCTTAGTAACAGTATTTTGCATCCTGAAAACCTCATGCACAGGAAGGAACAAGCGACTTCCTTGCTGGGGACAACCTGGTCCTCAGCTCTCAACCTCACGCCAGCCCCTCCATGCTTCTCTGTAACCTGCCCGTTTGCTTTGCCTGGGACCTGTAGAGGATTCTGCAGGGCCTTCCCTGGACACCTTCCTTATATGTGCCAGAGAAATGCCTACACTGTGGCTTTAAGGTGATGGGCAGGATATGAAACGAATTATAGCTGCAAGGCAGCCGATCAAAAGACTTATGACAACAGAATAACACCAAGGCAAGACAAAGAAGGATCTGACTGGATGACTAGAGACCTCCAATATAAGCACAAGCTATGGCAGGTCAGGTTTGGGGAAGCTCCCCCACAGACACCAGAGACCCACTGGTGGACGTGAACACCGATGGTAGAGGTTCCTGCCTTGCAGAGTGCCTGAGGCAGAGGAGTTACGTGTGGGAACCCTGATCCAAATCTGTAGGAGGGTCATCTGATCTCTCTGTAGAAACGGATCTTTTAGTTACTGAGCTTCAGCAGCCCTGCAGCCGTGCCCATGTCTCAGGCTGCTGGCTCCTGGGCTGGGGTTTAAGGAAGACATCGGCAACTCCAGGCATGCCTGGGGTTAGAGAGGTGACGTGCGGGGTGGAAGCACAGTGGCTTGCAAGAGCTATTTGCTCCAGTTCATTAAAAGGGCCTTCCACATCCCAGCTCTCCGCATCTCAGGAGATGGCCCTGCTGTGAGAGCTGTTGGGCAGCCTAGACTCTGCCTTTCTGTGCTACCCTTCTGTTGTTTCTTCCTCTCACCAGGGCCTTTCAAAAGAGCAATTGGTTCTCCAAGTTGCTCAGTCTTCTCACTTTCACTGTGAGATGAGAGGACACAGAAGGGGCATGCTTCAGAAACGCCACACAGCAGCTCTTGCCCAGCTCATCACCAGACTGTGTGTGGCTGAGTATGCCACAGGAACCGGGGCCCAAGGAAATCAAAGGGTGCCAAGGTTGTCATGTTTCTCAGTCCCTGTCAGCCCACAAATGAAGACACAGGTTTGATCAGAAGCTGATTTCCTTGTAGCAAGCTTGGCATGTTGCTGCTGTTCTCTCAGAGGGACTTTGGAAAGTGAGAATACAACAGGCCTTTTATATACAGAGCTGGCTCCTTCGCTCTCAGATGCTGCATTGCTTTCAGATGCATTTATTTGGAGCAATGGTGCAATCCAGTGGCCAGTTTGGATAGTAACACAGTAATACTGCACAAGCGCTAATCCACTGCAAAACCAGGAAGCACTTAAAGGTAGCTGTGATACCTCTGAGCCTGCACAGAATCAGTGATGTCTACGTGATGAGTAATCTTCAGAGTTGCACAGAAGATCCATAAGAGAGGCTCAGGACTGAGCTGTTGGGATCAATAAATGGGGCAGCTCTTCTTTAGGGGCAGTAAGGCCCATCCTCACAGAACTGTACAAAACCCTCTGTAACATTTTTTCTGATTATTATTTCACTGTGGTGCTAAGTGCACGTGCTGTGCATGCTGGCACCAAGCCCAGCACCACACCGCTCTGGAGTGGAGAGCATGCCCCAGAAGAGGACCTGCACCCCAGACCAGGGAGCGCGCTGCTTCCACAACAGCCCTCCAGCGAGGAAGGGGCCCGCTGTCTCTAGAAGGCACTGCCACTGTCTGTAATTAACATTTTAAATGTGCTAATTTTCTGAGGGCCAGCATCTGGAGGCAGGAATGTGGATTTATTTGATCTGCTGCTACAGACTAGGTACTTTGGCCTGGAGACCACATGGAGAAAGGCAAAGAGGTGAACCTGCAGGGTCCTTTCATACCTACAGGAAAAGGTGTAGGCTTGATATCACTGCCCACGCAAGGAATCACAGAGGCGAGGCCGTAGAAATCCTGCAGAAAGACTGACTTAGGCTGAAGACTGACTGCTACCCAGCCAGTGGTGAGGAAGGATCTCCCCTCTGAGAACTGCCTTTGGACTCCTGCACTGGGATAACGTCAGCCTGTGGCAGTGACTTGCACTGCGCAGCCCTCCCAAAAAGCCTCCTCTGGAAGGAGAAGTGTTTATGCTGAGCAGACTCCTTACTCTGTGTAGTTTTTACATATGCTTTAGTCTGGAGAAGAGAGAAGAGGTGCTGCTGCTGAAGGAAGCTGTTCACCACTCTTGACCATATGAGATGAGAAATTGTCTTCTGCAAGCCAGGCTGCAGCAGGAGTACCTCCAAGGAGCCACTCAGCTCTGGGTGCATCTCCTTGCCATCTTCACCTGCCTCATCAACAGGCCTCTTGGCCATACAAGAAGGAGCCCAAGGAACAGATCCTGAACCCCAACAAGATTATTGTGGTGTCTGTCTTTGTAGCTTGTAGAGTCAGTAAGATTGGTCAGAAAGGCATCAGCAGCTAGATTAATGAGGGAAAAGGGAAATTCCAGTGGAAAGAGCAAACAGCATAGCTGTTTTGAGTCAGTCCTGCTTACAGTTATTTCTCCCTTCTTAAACACGCAGCCTGGCCACTGGCATACTGCTGAGGGAGCATCCCCTTGCGTGAAGCCAGCGGTCAGCTTTTGTCACCAAGTGCCCCAGTGAGCTGGCTGGCAGGGTTACCGTACAAAAGAAGTAGTAAGAACAGCATAGTCATCTGTATTAGAGAATACAGAGAGAGAATCGCAGCACGTGCCAAGAGCAGAAAAGCAGGGCTTCAGGTTTGTTTTTTTCCCAGAGGATGCTTTAAATCAAACAAGTAAAAAAATCCCCCACCCACCACACACATAAATCCCTGAACTCCACTTAACCAGTAAGAGGAAAATACATGACGGTTTCAAGAGTAAGGAAAAAAAATATCTCCATATGTATAAGACTGTTTGGCAGTGACTTGGTGCTCGAATACTCCTACAACCTGAACCAACACCGATACATCCGCTGTGAGCATTTAGAAAATGAAGCATTTAAATTGCAGCATTACCAGCCAAGAACCTCCACCCACACACAACATTTAAGGAATCACTTTTGGAAGATGCAAAAGGTAGAATATCAAATTAGTTCTTCAGTGTGAGCAAATCATTAAGTGATTCTTGCTGACAGAAAGTTGGATTCACTTGAATCTGCACAGTAACCATGTGCATGGTCTTTCTAGACTCCACATGCCAAGCATCAATGTGCGTTTCTTTCCCTGCTAAGTGTGGCATCAGTTTTCCTTTGTTTCTTCATCATTTGCTAATTCCAGACTGACAGGGTCAGATCCTGAGCTGCGTTGGATGCTTGCAGTCTCCAATTGCAGAAGGCTCCCTGATGCTCCATGGACGAGCTTAGTGGAAGTATCTGGATGGATCCAAACACTGTGAATGCATCTGTAGTAGCTTCCAGGGCTTGATCCATACAAGGCCAATTTCTAAATATTAGAGCTGTTTGTCGATAGCCAGTAATTACTTGCCTATAGGAAGTAGAAGAAAAAGAGGAGGCAGAGGGACTAGTGCTGCCCCAGATGTGTTTGGATGTATTGGCAAATTAAAACTTCCAATGCCTCCTTGGATCTCGGCACCCAAACGCCGCTTTGTGCATGGACAGAGTCCTTGGTGTTTGACCCAAGGAAGGGAGAAGTGAATTTAGAAAATAACTAATATCCCAAGCCTGTTTTTCTCAGCAATGTTCATCGTAACGCAGAGAGTGCAGCTGATCGCCTTCCCCCTCGCTGTGCACAGCGGCAGCTGGGGAGTTGCAGAAATGTTTGTGCAACACAGCCCTTTCTTCCTCCTCTCAGTCAACATGCCCTGGAAATCTGGAGTTTTCTTCAAAAAGCTTTTATCAACTTGAATATTGCCTGGTTTGCTAGCAGTACAGTGTTCTTGACTGCCACCACTCCTCACTCCTGGAGTGGATGACACAAAAAATAACTAAAAATGTTTTTAAAAGCCATTTTTGCCAAAGAATTGGAATATTTGTATGACAAATCAGGATTTAAATTGAACCAGTGAAACTGAAAGTGTTTTCCACCCTTACCCTAACAAATTCCTCCCCTCACAAGCCTTACAAAATTCTCCACTCAGAACTCTGTACAATTTTTTCTTCAGAATAATTTCTGCTCACCCTCCTCCCCCGGGGAGGCTTGAACAAAGTTTAACAACAGGGACATTGCAAAGCTGTTGGTGCAGATGTGGGGTGAGGTCTTAGCTGCATTTGAAGTCAGTTAAGTTTTGCCGTGAAATAGTTTGCATCTTTTGTCTGCTCTAGCACCCACATGCCATTCTGCTTCCAATTTTTAGGGTGCAGCATTTCCATTTCTACTTTTACTACTCTCTCTTACCATGTAAAGAGATTGCTTGCGGACACCCCAAGAGGTTACCAGCTTCTCCAGCTTCCTGTGGTATGTTGCCATCCCAGATGATTACATCCCCATGAGGCTTAAGAATGAAGTGGCTTAACAATTCACAGCGAACAGAGTATTTATGAAAGACAGACATTATTGTAGAGAACTGGAGAGTACAAGTACCATGCCAGTATTTTAACATAAGCCTGAGGGTGTGATCCAAACACTTATAAACTAGCAACTTTTACATCTGTATCTGGGAAAAAAACGGTTCAAGTGATCATGAAGAACAGAACGTTATGACCTCTATTTTCCACAAAACTACTGCAAGTGGGAAGATAAATTTTCCTCTTTGGAAATCAAGCCTAATGCGTTCCAGTTTTTTTTGATTGGAAGAGACGGATGAAGTGTGAAGCAGAGGTATTTGCTCCTGGGAGTTACTGAGTATATTCAGGACAGAACATGAGGAATTTCAGAGGGACCTAAGCTATTTAGAGTAATGGGCAATAAGAAACTTGATGCTGATAAGAACAAAGTAACATGGATTGAAAGGAAAGAAAGAAAAACAAACCACGAAGTGCTCAAAGCTCACAGAGTACTAAAAAGGTGATATCAGCTAAAGAAACAGAGCCCAGTGTCATTGCAAACGTATCAGTGAAGATTGCTGTTGAGGATGAAAGCCAAACAAGGCATGAAGATACATAAGAAATGGATGATAAATCAGAATTAATTAGCATGTATAGACCGAAATCAGTGGTGCAGCTACATTAAAAGAATATGATGGCAACAAAGTTAAATACACAAAAGTTAGGGTTGCGTTGCTAATTTACATTCAATCATTCTCCAGTACACTGCCGCCTTTCCTCTCGTTGTGCATGCTTTATCATGGAACCTTTAAGCAACAGACAATCCTCTCGACAATTTAAAATGTAAGGAAGACAGATAAGGACATTACCCCCATTTCTAAAGAGGTATAGAGCTATTAAATTACTTAAATCTATGAAAAAAGCCTGTGGGGGACATGGAATGAAGCCATTCCAGTCTCCGAGTTCCAGCCCAGAAACCAGATCCCAAGACTGATCTTCATTGTAAAGGCAACAACAGCGCTCTAAGAATTCCCTTTAAATCCCAGTTTCCAAACCCAGAGTTCAGAGGGCTAGGGTTTATAAAGGGAATGCATTTTGAAATCTAGCTAATACTCTGCCTGAGACTAACTATTTGCTTTTACAAGGGGGAAAAAAATTGATCTTAAAATAATTAGGAAATAAATATGTTCTGGAAGAATTAGCAACCTTAAGGCGAAAATGCTGACGCAGAGCCTCAGTAACAGAAATGTAAACTTAGACCCCGCTACCTTGTCTTACAAAGGCAACTAACTAACAGTAAAATTCTGGCAGGTTTATTAGCCCAGCAGTTCCGTGGCTGTTCACACACCCGGTTTTCCCTTCCCTCTCCTCTGGCCTTGGCAGAGCATCCTGGCAATGCCTCTCTCAGGTAGGCAATCCTGCTATAGGTAGGCGAGCAGCCAATTTGCTAACCCAATTATGCACTACAAGACCCGACGGTGCACCGTTTGTGAAAGAATAGGCTATTTTCATTATCGAATTACTAGTCAAGTTACCCACCTGAAGAATATTAAAATGCCAGCATAATTACAACATTGAGATAGTAGGTCAAAGCTAAATCCTTTCTGTAGATCTCCCCAAAACGTGGCTTCCGAGGGCAATACAGAGGAGAAAGCAGCAGCTTTAAGCCAGGTAGGGGATTTCAGAGAGACACCACATTAGCCCAATTCTGAGTCTGATGAAACCAGTTGAGTTTAACCATCAGTTTTGATGGAGAAACGAGGCCAACAGAGCACCTGGGAGAGTTTGTGTCCACTTGTTTGCAGTATCCTGCGGCCACACAAAGTATTTGAACCACTTCCTGGCACTTCTCTCAATAGCTCGGGGAGTTCAACCATTTGGTATAACCTCAGTTCCTCAGAGATCTGCTGGTAACATCAGAAAACAGGCAGAAGCCTGTGGTCCTTCCAGGCCATAGGGAGGGACCAGGAGCCACCTTGGATGCTATTCCCTGACAGGTCTTCTCCACACCACCTTCCTGGGAAGGGTGGGTTGGCAGCCGATCCGCAGCAGCCCAACAAACCTCAGGTGGTCTGTGGTTTTCTGAAGCCTGCTGCTAGTTAAGACAAATATACCGCCCAGAGCAGCTCTAACGCAAGTTGGATTTTAGAGGACACGATGACACAGCTGCTTTCTTGGCACCTTTCACCCTGCACCCAGCTTGAGATGCTGGCCTCCTCTTTGAGCCCCAAGCACCATCTCCTCGCTTTGCACAGGAAGAGGAGTCTGAGAACTTGCAAACCACTGAGCACAGCAATCTGCTGCTGTGGCTACCACATCATGCAAAGAGAAAGGGATATTAGAAGGCTCGTTGAGGCAAAAAGATATTTATTCACCTTTTAGAAGAGTATTTTTTCCTTTGTGGAAAGGTGCAAACAAGACTTCAGTTGTAAACCAAGCATTTTATTCTCCTGCAGGGCACGGTGGCAAGGATTTATTTATTATTAAAATGGCTGCATATGTTATTTGCAGCACTGCCAGCTCCACCGATATCTGCGTTTCTGCTCCCTCCTCCCCCCAAATTTTGGTACTTTGAGAAAAGTTCTGGAATGAGAGTCACACCTCTGCAGACCTCAAAGATAACACTAGCACATCTTTATTTCCAGTATGTTCTTATAGAATATCATCCTAATAAAGGGGCAAACCATACATCTCTAACCAGAACTTTAGAGAGAGATCAGATATCTTCATATACTCGCACGTCTGTATGGTGGCCCTGGAAGAAGGTGGCCCATAGCTCCTCTGTCACCACAGCTTAGTGGTTCAGTCAGTATCAGCAAGCACACGTGTTTTAGTCAAAAGCACTATCAAAACCAGCTTGCCAGGAGCTAAAAAATAATGGAAAATTACTTTCCCCATTTCTACGGAACAAGGGCCTCTATTTGGGCAGCATTATTTGCAGCCAATTTTTCTGCTATTGCCAGTTGTGCTCTGGGGAGCTGTATTACTTCTCCACAGAGGTCGGCAGCTGTTTACTAGGTTAGTCTCCTAGTTCCTTTTCCTTGCATAACATTGGCCCTGCAGTGCCGGATGACAGGGGCTGTAAGTGCTATCTGTTGCTCTGTATTATCCCTCATAGGGTTTCGGAACCCATCCCAACCAGGGAAAGAGCAGAGAGCTGTTGGTTTTTTGGACTAGGATATAAAATGTCACGGCTTATCATAAGAAAGGAAGGGTGGAGAGGAATAACTGGCGTACTGAGAATGCCCACTTAGGGACAAAGCTCGAGTATCACTGGTGCACTGGGACACTGCCATGTAGCAGCACTGGAAAGCTGAAAGCCATCACTTCATAAATATATTTTGGCAAGAACCCGCACTATTCTCTTTGATACATGTTTTTCCTTTGCAATGACTCCATTTGTCTCTAAGACGACCACATCCCCGACTTGTCTGCATTGGGATTACTAATAGAATGATAATGAATTAGGGTAGTCACACATCTGTGCGGCATTTAGTCACCGAACACGACACACCGGGCTTTGATTGCCTGCACACACCTGGCTCAGCATCACTCACATGATCTGTCCTCCCAGGGCGACGTCTGACTCCATACCCCTCCGCACCTTGCACGGTCACACGCAGGGTCTTGCAACTACAAACCAGACCCGCACAGAGGCTCAGACACAGAGCCAGAGCACGGCTCCACCTACATCTTCCTACAGAGTAAGTAGCGCCCTCGGTCATGCCACTTTTTGGGGAATGAGTTGGTGAGAAACTTCACCTCTGAAGACAACAGAGATGGTGGCTTTCACAGGAATTAGCTAGACCACCATGCCCAGTTTTTCAATTTACAGTCATACCTGCCTACGTATTTTAATATAAACTTGAAAGAGAGACAAAATGCTACCCTGTCACCACTGCAGCAGGGAACTTAACTGACTTCACATTTTCATGCTCTTCATAGGAAGCCTACTGAGTTTATAATGTTTTCTTTAATTAAAAAATAGCCCTGAAACTGCAGCTTGAACCCTTAGAGTCAGAATGCATCTGCTCCTTCTTTAGCCATTACCCCAGCAGTATAGCATAGCAGACTAAACACTTTTGTGGCTACCACATTTGCTAGTAGAGGCAAGTTTAGTTCAGCCAACTCTAAACCACACAACAGCAGAGCTCAGCCTGTTCCATTACAGCATCATCAGGTTAACTTACTTTAACTGAAGCCAGCTGAGAGCCTCTTCATCCTAAAGAGGATAAATGTAAGCCTTTTACTTCAGCAGCACTCATAGAACATCCCAACAACAAGCAATGAATCCCAACAGGCCTGGACCTGTTCCTTAATATACTCATTTAACTCAGTTTCCTTAAAACACTCATTTAACCCTATCGCAGCTGGTAATCACAGTTTGGGGGGTGGTGGGGCTGGGCTGGGCTTGGCTGGGCTGGGCTTTGATTTTCTCTTCTCCCATTCCCCAGTGTGGTCCTGGTGAACAGGGCACAGTCTGTATCTGCTGAAGGGTTTACGTGCTGCTAACGAAAGCCTGCATCAGATCTTCCAGCTGCTAGAGCTTTGGCCCTAAAGAACCCACTTTAAGCGTAGGAGTTAGAAACGTGAAAGCTTGGTTGGAAGTGCTGGTCTGCAATGCTACAGCACTCCAGGATAGCTGGTTCCCCAGGCAGCACATGTGGGAAGGCGAAGTGTCCAAGAACAGGCTTTTACAGCAGGCGCCAGGCTGCGTGCTTTGGCCAGGAGGGAACGCTGAAGACACGACTATTTCCTAAATCATGCTCCTCTTTGAGGTTTTCTGAGGTGGCTGTTAGGAATACTCCTCTTATGCAGTCACTGTCTTGAACCCAATCTTTAAATAACTTTCTAAGACAGCTAGAGGAGGATTTCCATTCACTAGCTCCGTGCACGTGAGGCGGGAGAGGTTAGTTCATTGCCAGCATACATGGGGATTCAAGGGCTCCTATCATAGGGGAAGGCACTAATCGTGCAAAAGCTCAGGTGGGAAGGGCCCTAGCAGTCCCTTTCTCTTCTCAGTTGAAACTGTGCTTAAATATTCCCCAATAATTAAGTAAGCTTATGACTCTTATTACATTTAATGTTCCCTAAGGGGAAAAGGTATGCAGAGGCCTTGATACACTATATTTTTTAAATTTTCTTGTAGGGGTTTGAATCTATCTTCTCCTCCCCTGCACTGTGTCCTTAGAACAAGGCTGTGGGTACTCTTTTTTTCTCCAACCTAAATAATAATTCAGGAAACAGAACAGTGTTTGTCAGAAGGAACAAGCGTGGAGGCTGAGGGTGCCAGCATGGGGGCTTGTACCACTTTTGGGCACTTTTAGAAATCACCGATCCTGTTATATATCGGATCCAAGTTCAGTGAGACCTCTTCTCTCTCTTCTTTGGTTTGCACAGGGCCAAATGCAGCAACAAATGTGCCTCGAGACTGCGGGTTCACCAGGCCCCCCAGCTAGGAGAGGGTGGGCAAACACCCAACAACCAGTTGGTAGGAACCTGATAAACCTCAGATGTGAGCAAGCTGCCGACATACTCAGCCCTGTCAGGAGTGAAGTACTCCTGAGAGTGCCCCGGCGCACAGCTGCGGGATTGTATGGGCATCGCCATGGCCAGGAAGCGGCCAAACGGGTGACCTGATAATCTGCAAGTTTTAGCTGGACATGCAGAGGGTGCCTGCGTCCTAAGCCGTTTCGTTTATTGGACCCGAAAGACCTCCCCAGGCACCGGAGTTGCTCTCGCTGAGGGTATGTTCTGCTGCGTCTGCATTTCTGCCAGTTGGTGTTAAGGACCTCCGTGCTGCCTCTGCCCCACATGGATGGTCCCATCCAGGTGCGTTCCCTGGCTGTTAGGTCTGAGACTGTTGGGACCCAGAAGCAATTATTTATCTCTGTGTAGAAGAAACTTTTAAGTATGACCTAACTTAAGTGCGAACCTGTAGGGGAGGCTGCCTGGCTGAACATGCCGAACACAAGGAAGCAAAACAGACACCAAACCTCTGCCTCGTTTATGGGGCTCCTTCCTCAGCTGGCTTCCGAGGTTCTCAAATCTGTGTTATGGGGAGCCCACACGTCTATCCGGAAGCTGAAATCTCCAGCAGTGAAGCAGGGTGGTAACAGAAGACTGAGCTCACACGTTCCAAAGATCAAGTAGTGAGGCCAAAGGAAATTAAGTATCAGAAGTGGGGCCTTGAGCCTAGGAAGGTAATCAAAACCTGGGGAAGAGTTTGGCAAATGTTGGGGTCAGCAGTGCAAGCGCAGAGTGAAGCTGGAGAGTCCTTGAGCATCTGAGCTAAGCACCAGGCGCTGCCAGAGCAAACTGGTGACCGGTCTCTGCTGAGCAGCTCAGGAGTTACCGACTGACTCCCTCCTCCAGAGGAGGTGCCTAGAATGGAGTGACCTGAAGTAGCTCTTTCTGCACCGTAAAACCATCTGATCAAAAGTGTATCAGGCCTCAGGATTTCTGCTTCACCTTGGTGTCATGTGCATCAATCCTCTGTAGAACCACTGACACAGCTCTTACGACACTGTGTTAACTGTGAGGGAGAATCAAAGAGCTAGGAGTGCGCAGGATGAGAAGAGATGCAAGGTTCACACTCCCCAAATATCAATACATAATTGACAGTATATGCATTATTGTATTTCTTTAAGAATATAAATATATAATGAGGATTTCCACCAAGAGACCATATTTTTATTTATTTAGGAAACAAGTAAGTTGAATTCTGCTGGAATCTCTCCATACAACAGATGCTCCAGGAGTCGGCAGTGCACAGATTACTTGGAAGTGCCACATTCAGAGCAAATTAACACAGCCTTAAAAGACAGTTTCAAGACAACTCTCTCACAGACACAAGATATTGGCTGTGAAACAGAACATGAGACATGAGGCATCGTGTGACATCAGGTAGCACATTTCTGTTTATTTGCCTTTCTTCAAGAACTCTTACTCACCATTAGGCAAAGGAGTGCATACAAGATGTAAAGAAAGATTAAAAGAGACTTCTTTATCACTGTATTCTGTGGCATGAAGGCCCACAGCCTCTGTTTTGGTTCGCTGTTTTTTTTTTTGTTTTGTTTTTATTATTAAAAGGGTATGTCTTTACTCCGGCTGAAGTGTTACAGTTCAGAGAACAACCTGCCGTCTACAGGAAATCTCTGGAGAAAATTAAAAGTGAACACAGCTATTTGCTAGGCTGTTTTACTTAACGAACACTGCCAGCTGCTCTACTAGCACTTTACCAGACACTTGTGAACCCCTAAGTTTATAAAGACAATAGGAAATCTGACTGCAGAGTGACGGGGACAGGGAGAAGTGGTTGGAGTTTCCTCCCCCTCGCAGCAGATTCCCGCCTGCTGTAAACTTGTGTTCATGTATTTCAGTACAGCTGTGATGACCTACAACAGAGGTTCTGCCCTAGACATATATAGCTTGCCCATAGTCCGACCCAATGCGTTAGTAACTTCCATATATAATATTAAAACCCAAGGTTTGTCTCCCAACGTCCTTCACATGATGCTCTGTCTGTTCACGTCCACATTGTATGCTGATGAATTGGAACAGCCTCGGCCAAAATCAATAAAAATGCCTTCAGAATCAGAGTCGATCGACTCCAAAATCTGATCCACCATGTTCTCAGGGCTGGAGGAGGGAACTGGAATCAAGGAAGGGTCCCTGTCCAATTCAAAAGACGTGTGTGGGTCGTCCATTGAGTGGAAGAGTCCTTTCTGTTGCTCAGCTGTGCTGAGTTTGCTAGAGCATTGCACTGACCCGGTGCTGGGCCTCTCCTGGTCTCCTGAGAGTGAGCTTTTCGTGGTTGTCATGGAGCTCTTGGAACCGTTGTCCATGATGGTGGTGAGGTTGGAGTACCCCTGTAGCTCCAGGCAGGAGGTCATTTCCGAAACAGAGTGCCTTCGGATGCCTGTTCCATTGGCAGCCATGCCCTCGGTTTCATACTCAGCCACCGGCGTCAGCAGTGGATTGTTGTAGCTTTTCGATCGCACCACTGGGTTCTTGGCAAGGATGTCACCCGATTTTGAACGCCTGAAGAACCGCTTCTCTGTAAATAGAGAAAGATCCAGAGTAATATCTGCAAAGTCTCCCATTTTTGTGATACTAATAATTACAAGTGTTCAAAAGAAAAGTCAAAGTCTGAATATTCATGAGCTCTTCTTGAATGACAAAGACTTTTTAAAAAGAATAAACTTTGCTGGCTTTATAGATCCATAGGATTCAGATTTCCTAGATTTCTTTAGCATATTGAAGACCCCAAATAATAGCTGACATACCCCTATATTCATACAATACTCACAGCTGGAGTAAAACAGTAAATACTGTGGGAGACCTGATATACAATTGCAAATACTTTCTTTAGACAAGAACAGAAAGTGCAATTCTGTTCTTGTTCAGGCTGTAAAGGTCATCACTGATTTCTAGTAGTTGAAATCCGGCTTCTCAACCCACCCTGGGAAAATCAGGTCTCTTTGAATTTGGGGCACAAGGATTAAGACAGGCAGTCTTACTAATGATTCTGGAAAAACTTAAATTCAAAGCATCGTTTAGAGACCACACAAGGAGAGAGCACCAAGAGCGTTTGGAAAGGTTAACTGGAGGGCAGTGTCCACGGCAACCTTTCTGGGGAACAAAGCTGCGCTCAGTCCGGCAGCGATTGTACAAATGCTGCTGTTAACCAAGTGGGCTCTTTCCAAAGAATGAGCAGCAGGTGGCAGCAAGTCAGCACGGAGATCCACCACCAGTGGTTTAGGGCTCGAGTGCTCTCCAGCAGCTACACCAAAATGATGATCATGAAAACTTTTTGCAGACTTCATTGCTCAGACTCACTTGTGCCAAAAAATAAAAGTGGTGGTGTGAATAATAGGTCTCACTTTCGAAGCTTTCTCCCTGCTATTCTGACTTCGCCATCCCCGTGAAAGGGGCACGGCTGGAGAAGGGAAGTGAGTTACACTCTGGATGTCAAACACTGCATATAAACTGTCGGCTTTAAATTAGGATGCTGGTATGCGTTCCCCTCCACACCACACAATTTCCTTTACAACTACCAGTCTCTTCTAAAACTATACTTACCTGGACACAAAATCCAATCATATGCTATACTACTAAAAAAGCCAGTTTCTGTACTTAGGATTGTATTTTGCAGTTGTTTCTGCCTCAGCAGTGAAATCAACTGAGCCAGGTTCACTTTTGGACTATTTCTTTGTTGGGAGTTTGACCTGGCAAACAGAAAAGGTTCCCTGGGGCTGCCCTGCCACAGGAACTCTGGCTTTTTGCTCACACCAAGGCTTGGCTGGAGGTGAAGGCTGGGTGTGCTAGCCAGATGGGGAAGAAAAGGGGTCAGAGGCCTCACCAGTCCCAAGAAAAATACATCACAGCTTTAAACTATGCTTCCAAAATAGCTGGGCAGAACTAGATGCATTAGTTTAAAAGCAGCAGAGGCCTGTGCACTCGGCTCCCTTGGATCCAGGTTCACTGACTATAGTACAACCTATTCAGGGGCAAGCAATGAATACAAAGTAGTAATCCTGAACCATTTTCCATAAATAACAGGCCTCCACTTATTTACATAAACCAGACTTGTTTCTTAAATGCCTACTGCAATAAAACCATTTTTCCATTCAGCTTCCGGGGGAAGCCAACTACCTTATTGACTGGCAAGCAAACAGATTAAATTGACTGCATAGAAAACACACAATTGAACTTATTTTCCGCTCTATTTTCTCTATTGAAGCAGGCCGTTACAGTATTTACATTAAAATACTCAGGTACTACCACATTTCCGTTTTGACTTATGCTGGTAGTATCCCCCTTGCATTTTCAACAGATTGAATTATTACGTAGGATATTCAGAAGACCCTTCACAGAAGTCACTGAGTGCTTCAGAACTCAAAGAATCACAGAAAATAAGCTGGAAGGGACTCAAGAAGGTCACTCACTCAGCCTCTGTCACCAGGCAAGACCACATTTACCCACCTTGCTCCTTTTGGATGCCTATGTATGTGACACGTATATAGCACCTCTAGCAGTGAAGATTCAACAGCCTCCAGAAGCGGTTTATGTACCATTAGAGATTTTTCCTTCCATGTAATCTGAATTTCCCCTGCTATGTGTGGTTCACTCTATTTTTCTTGTCTCCAGTAGGATGGAGAACAGCTTATTACCTTCCACTCTGCAGAAAGCTTTTACATGTTTGAAGGCTCATTGCTTGGTCTTCTCTAAGACAAATTCCTACTCTTCCCTGTTATAAACAGCCTTGTATCATCTTCGTGCACTAGTGAAGAGACACTAGAATAAAGGTCTCTCATTAACAGGTATAATGGAAATGCTAAAGACATTCTAGATTCACAGATTTATTAATGAGCACTGTTATGATGATCTGATTTCAGATCAATACTGGCAGTCTCCTCTCATGTGGGCCATGGCCCTGTGTGGATCAAGGTTTTGGTGAAGCCCTCTGTGATGTGTCAAATCGAGTCTCTGCTATTCTTACCCAAGATACAGGAAGAGTGCGTGAAGGGTCCGTCACTGGAATACAGACCATATGTGCCCAAGTAAGGAGAAACAACTTTCTGGATCAGGGATTCCAGTTTCAAATAATCTTCAGTCACACCTTTTGACTCGTGAACCCCCTGGAAGAGAGAAAATACCCAAGATGAGCACTGTCCCCTCCAACCACAAGCCTTCCTTGCTCACCAGGGCAAGCAAAGAGGCAGCAAGCATTTTCACTACGTTATATAGCAAAGGTGCACCGTGAGGCGATACTGGTTCGTTACTACAGCTGATTCCTCTTACTGTAAAACCAAGAGATGCGAGTCAAACCAGAGAGACACCATGCAGGCACTGCACCAATGCTCAGAAAGAGGCAGAAGCTACTTCCACAACATTTAAATGCAGAAAGGTACATCCTGCTTAGTGCAAAGGCAGGATGGAAGATGTGGTCTGTCAAGATGAATTAAAACATCCCCGGACACTTTGTTATTGCAATCATACTGACTTCCTGAACGAGCTACTGCTGGGTGCTGCACCTACAACTGGTACCACAGGGTGTCACTGCCATCTAAGCAATACCAATAGGGTTAAGAAAAAGGTGAAACAGACTCAGAAATATTTCTTCCAGGATATTTTCAATGAGAAATATTTATAGTGAAGAGATTTGTACCTCTTTCCTCACCCCCTCCCTGGCACTTGCCATTATCTAGGCAAAAGTCATTATTATAACTAGCATGGTAAGATTCACCCACAGGCAAAATCTTTTGTCGTTAGCTGTTAACTCTTCACTTTGAGCCACAAATGGGCTTATAAGGCTGCAGAGGTGACGGGAAAACCCTGCGGAGCTGTAGTGTCCCTTCCACTTAGGGCTGCAGGGTGCATGCTCCTGCGTTGTCTGAGCAAAGCCCTGTATACTCATGTGTAGGACTCCTCTTGCAACTCGAAGTAAATTCACATTTTAGCGTGTTGCTATGTGACAATATGTTTGACAAATCTTGTTGCAGAATGAAGATCTAAATGTCATATTCAGCAAGAAGTTTACTTGAACTTAGCAGAATTCCAGATTTCACAATATGTCCCTGAACTGCTGAAAAAGAAACATGTTGAGATGAAAGCCTCCGGAGAGCAATATGCAGATCAAATGAGTAAAATTGCAACACTTCCTTCAGCATGCGAAAGGATCCTGACGTTCAGGATGTATTCGCTGCTCAGTATGATTCACCAGCCAGTGACTACGGGTGACTCTCAGCCTGCAACCTGTTTGTGAATGGCTTACTTCACCTCTTAGGCTGCTGTGCTGCCTGAATGCCGCCCGGCAATACTTGATGAAAGTTTATGAATGAAAAATAAATAATGGCCAACAGAGAATGGATAGAATTTGGATTCCAATTCAGCGGGTTTTAAATAATGGATAACAAACTTTGGAGATGTGCTGTGTCCTGTAAAACTTCGGGAGAGTCACAAATACAAATATGAACACAAGGGCATATGCACTGAATCTCAAAACTTGCAAACACCGAAGTAACAGCAGAATGAGCCCACAGATATTCAACCAATTAAAACCAGACAAAAATAACATAGGAATAATTCAGAAGACTTGGTGAAGGTACATGTATTATTTCAAAGTCATTGTTGGCCTATGTCAGAGAAAACATTTCAAATAAGAGGAGGAAGGGTCTCAATTTTTATCGTGCTGAGATCTGCTCCAGGGTTTCCCCTCCTGTCTTGCTGGGATTTAGCCAAGATCTTTTCAGCCCTCAGGACAACATGCCTGCTACTTTACTACATATTCGTGGTCACATCAAGCTCAAAACCCACTGGCAAAGGCCAGCGCCTTAGGCCATCCGCTCCAGGCTCCCGCTCCAATTACCTCTGGAAACGGTCTCCTAAATGTGATATATAATACTAGTGGCAAAAGCCAGTGATATTTAGCATTGCCCATGCCTAGACTTTGTGGTAAGGCTTTATTTACTTTTCTACCACTTAAGTATTTTTGATACTTGTGAAAAAGGGTAGCTAAATATCAGCTGTGGAGAACAAAACCCAGTAATTCACTAGTACCATGCTGCCCACAAAATAACTCTTACCACTAGCAGAACTGAGACACTGCACGAGTGATAAAAGTGTCCTTGTCTGGTGGCATCTTAAGACTGTCTGATTTCCTGTCAGCCTTACATGCCTGAGAAGTTCTTTTGGTTTGCCTCTTGGCTGTGAATTATCTGTTCTGCTATACACTCTTTCTTCCCTGATGAATACCTCAAAAGCCCAGACTGCTGCTCTGGCGGGAATACAAGGAGGCTTCCAGCAGCTCCCTTGGGTTGGGGTAGGCTCCTGGGGTGAGCAGAGAGGGCAGAGACTGAACCCCCAAGCTCCAGCTGCTGTGACACCCCTCCGGGGAACACCTGTGCTGGGGTACAGATTTGCTGTGTCCCCGACACCACTGCCCTGCAGCTGCTGTGCCTGGAGAGCCCATCGGATCACTGCTCCCAAGAAATACCCTCTTCTCCCAAAATCCCAACTCCCTAACCACCTGCATCAGCTTCTTCAGTCTTGCCCTCAACCTTCATTCCTGCTCTCCCAAGGGCAGTGCTAACCTCCACCTCTCTTTTCACTCCAGCCTCTTTTAGTTCCTACCTTTGAAGTGAAGAAGCCACGAAACCCCACCTTTACCGTGTAAAACCACCCAGTATTAACACAGCCTGCCATTAGTCTTATTCCTTGGTTCTGTGATCATCCATGGGATGCTTTTCAAAATGTACTGAAAAGTCATAAAACATCTGGTATCCGCTAGGGCCGTGGTGACTTCTCTTCTGCTCTGCACCTTGACACAAGCGTGCCGTATCCACCTGCAACATCCTTCCTGCGTTAGCCATTGTTCCAGGCCTTCCTGCAGGCGCCCGATGGGGCAGCTCCCTTAAACTGTTTTCTCAGTGTGGAGCTTCTGTGAGAGCAGGAGTGTAACAGGCTGCAGACCATGTCCTGAACTTGTGAAAGAGCGTCTTTCCTGGATTTATTTCTGCTGTTATTCAATGACAATCATCCTCCGGGCCTCTATTTAAGCAAATGCAAGTACATCCCTATATTCAACAAGGACCATCTCAGCTTTCCAAACCCAAACTTTCCATGTGACCTGGATGACACCATCACTTATTTACAAATTACCCCAGCCTGAGTGGCCCAAAGGAGTGTCTGCAGGCTCAGAGCAAGCTGGGGCCACCTCCGCCTGGCCGCAGCCCCTGCCCAGGGGCAGAGCAGCACCGCGCTGCGGTCACTGCCTGCTGCTCACAAAGCCAATGTCCCCTGACCCAGAGCCAGCTGGTCCTTGCCGTAGCTGTGTCGACATGAAGTGTCCTGACCCCGGAGTCCCGCTGTAGGCTGTCAAAGGTTGGGTCATGGGGTGTAAGGCAGCCCCTGCTCCTCTTAATAAGATTTTAAGATCATGGCCCAGGACAGAGGTAGCTGCAGGTTCATACATCAGCCCACAACAGGTTAGCTGAGATATACCAAAGGTATTAATAGGGGCAGGTGTGCCCCACAACCCTATCTGAGAAAGCGGGACTTTCCGATTCTGTGATTCTTCCGGTCTTGCGTCTTTAGTGAACCCCAGGCATGGCTGATGCTGCACTTGGGGCAGCTGAAGGGCAGCCAGAGGGGGGCTTGCTGTGGCACCAGCACCTCTGAGCCAGCTGGGACTGCAGCGCAGGGAACAGCAAGCCCACAGCAACAGGGGCTGCAGCAGCCAGCAGATCCCATGGCCCTGGAGGGGCTTGCAGAGTCCCAGCTGTTACTGCCTCACTGGTATTAGGATCCAGCATAGCTGGGTTAGAGAAGGGGTCTGAAACAGCGACTGACATGCCAATTCTTGTTCCCACAGCAGCGTGCAAACCTCACTTCGGAGGGTACTGTAATTCAGCATGGTATGGGGCTGCAAGGAGCAAGGAGCTTCAGAGAGAAGGATGGACACCTCTGAAAGCAGATCAGCTTTAGCAGGGCATGGGGAAGCTTCTGTTTTGCTTTAGCTGCCAGCCCCAAGGGTGCATTTAAACTCTTTTCTCTGCCAGAGGTTTCCACCCCATCCATTGTGCCACATGCAAAATCACTTTTGTGTGACACCTTCTAACTCAGTGGGATGGCACTTCTGGTGGAAGTTTAGGATGGAGCGAAGTATGTGTATCAAGGCTTCCTATATCTATATGGAAATACAGATAGACAGATATACCTGTATAGACATCTATACATCTAACTACGTGGATATCTATATATACTTAAAGACACATGAGGTCCTTTTTAGACCCTTTCCCAAATTTGTGAGTGGCTGTGCTTATAAAGGCAAAATTAGCTTTAGAGTAAAGCCAACTTGGGATTGTTATCCACATCACAATAGCTTCTGAAAAACTCATGGCAGGACTTAAAAGTCGCCAATAAAATAATTTTAAGAAGTATTTTCCTGTTATTTTGGTAACTCATGGTTCTTCTTGTACTTACTGCTTGATACCTTAGTAGTTTGGTACATCACTATATAGCTGTAAAGCAAAAGTCTGATCTAGCAGGTTAGCTGCTTCGCTTGCAGGAAGCTATATCGTAATTTGGAGAAAAAAAGAAAACTTGGAGCATTATCAGTAAAACAGAGACACTACCCTTGTCTTTAATGCAGTATTTGCTCTGCAGACATGCAAAAACTTACTTTAAAGGATAACCATGACCTTTCAGGAACCCAATTTCATTTTAGCACTTGCTTCTCTGCAAGTGTTAGATGTATCTATTAAATTCCTTTCAAAGGCCTTGCCTGACCTATTTATTTCTCAACTGAGGGCCAAAATAGCTCAGTATCAAACAGCTGCAAGTACTTTAGTAGTTCTGGAAGAGTGTAGCTGCTGGATCAAATCATCATCTTAGTCACACTGTTTTAAAATGCAACAAGAATCACCTCATTATCTTTGGAAGGATTATGATGTAATATTATAACAAGAGTCTGCCCTACTCTTAAGGAATGGGTAATGGGATGAGCCCTGAGTATGTGAATACCATTGCAAATGGAAAAGGCTATACTCAACATCGAGAAGGGAGGCATGTATTTCTGCGTGTAACACAGTATCCAGGTTCCTTACTTCATTAACTTGTAATTAAATCATTTGGAAACAAAGAATTGTATATAGTAGTTTGAAAGTATTCAAAGGATCCTATGCACTACTATTTCTGCTATGTAGATCTGTAGGCCCTCCCAGAAGGGCCATATACCCTAAAGATTACAGGTTATTGCGGTAGCTACTTTATGAAGTCAGTGCCCCATCTGCTGAACTGCAGCACCCGCCATGTACTTGCCCCCCCATTGCTGCACTGGAGTATTTTGCTGGAACAAAACTTTCCTTATGTTTGGGAACAAAACCTGTGAGTCAAAACTCTAGGTCATTCCAGTGAGAATGGATGCACAGAACTGCTCAGGTTTCTATCCCTGTTAATTTAGTAAGATAACCACAAACTCCTACTTAGTTTTTAAAGGACGCGAGGGCTCTATTTGAAAGCACAGAGGAGAGAATAAATTCATCTTTTGGCACTGCTAATAAACAGATACATTCAGAAGGATAGCAGGGGCGGGGGGGTTTAGTAACCCCACATAAGGCCACAGCCTCCTTTTCAGTATGTAGGACTTCTCTAAGCCTCAAAGTGGTCCTAAAGTGGACGCTACTTCAGGCAGGCATTTAAGGGCTTGAGGAGTCCTCCTCAAACACAACCTTAAAACCGGCCTAAGGCTAAGGTTTATAGACGTAACCTTTTGCATGCTGTACAACAAAGATGGATTGCTTTAAAGATTTTTTTTTAATGAACATGTGTTTTAACAAGAAATACTATTAAGCCATTATAAACATTGTATCTAAGTGTAGGCTACGTGACTCCCAACGTTGCCAGAAACCCAATCTCTATTTGGGTAACATTTGCCACAATTTTTCTTACCAAAAAATGTATCAAGTGTCCTTGCTTTATTTTACCATGGTGATGGAATAATCACAATCACAACTCTTTATTTCTATATCCTATTATATTAATTTTTAACACCCTTTTCTTTATAGGCAGTGAACAGTGATAGTAGCATGCAGGCGGGTAGAGCTGCCATTGATCCAACTCAGTGTAAGATGCAAGCCTGCCTGCAGCCTTTGCCCCTGTGCAACGAGGCAGTCGTTGCTGCATACTCCCTGAGGATCCAGCTCCGTCATTTTATTCATCGCCATAACTGAAATCCTTTAATTTTTGGTAAAAAAAAAAAGACATCTAAAATATAACCGGATAGTATCAGCACTTCCAAATGAATGCTCTAAAATCACCATAAACCTCACTGCGTCAAGCCCAGCCCATCGGGGAGGTGTTCCGGCTGTGAGTTGCAAAGGAGCCCAGAAATTAATCATCCACCTCCCACCACTTTTCACTTGCTGTTGGCTACTTCATTTCCTCAGGCTCTGGGAAAAAAACCCCAGACATGAAGCAATCCCCAAAGACAGTCACAGCCATGAAAAACTACTTAGGCTGCTGATGGTCTGGTATGTCTTATTAGACAGCCCGGCTAAATTAAGATGCAGAATTTTAGGCTTCCCATGCTCCTGTGAGCAGATGTAGGACACCTTATGAAAAAGACGTGGCTTGTGAAACCCTGGCATGTGGCAGAAAGGGAGTTGGCTTCGTGTATCGTTTGCTGCTTATGCCTCTTGCTCCTCACCCAAAAACTGGATGCGAAGATGTACGTCTCCTTTTTACCTGTATTAGGGAGCAAGGAAGTGGCAAAACCTCACTGTTTTGGTGGCAAAAAGTGGTGGCAAATCCCCACTGTTAATAGCCAGCCCAGGGAGACCAATAATGAAATACAGCCCTAGGAGCAGAGACTGCTCCTGGGCCACGGAGCAGGCTGCATCCATTTCTGCCCCATTGCCCTGTGAATTACACCCCACTCCCAAGCGCTTGCTTGCACAGCACTTGGTAGAACAGAGATGAAATTTTCTTCTCAAGTACTCCTGGTGGGCAAAGCAGCCACCAGCAGAAGAATGGTATATTCACCACTTCATCCAACTGTCTTGAAATCTTGGGAATTGGTGGGTTACATTGACTGAAAAATGATTTACCCTAAAAATCCTGCAACGCGTTGCCCTCTTAATGGCAGGTGAGGGACCAGACCAGAGAGCTGAGCACATAAATCACAATAGCTGGAGACAGAAGAGCTACAGCTAAAGCTGCCACGTTCTCTGGCTATCAGGCACACCCAAAGGGGATGTCTCATGCAAACCTGGCTGCTGGCTGTTCTTTTTGCTACCTGCTTCTCCTGGCTGCTTTTTGTTGATGCTTGGCTCTTGTTATTGCACTTCAGTGTCTTAGCTGGATCTCCATGTGGCCATCACTCTCTCATGCCTGACTCCTTTAGTTTTAACCCTTTGCTTTGTCCCCTTGACATCTGCTGTTTCGTAATACCTCACTTCCACCCTGACCTCCTCTTTGAGGCCCTGGGCGAGCCCCCTGACATCTGCTGAGCTCCTCTGCTCTATGAGCCTCCCTGTACTCATTTTTATTGCAGGCTGCTTCTGTTCTGGACAACTGCAAGTTGCCCCAGGTAACTCCTCACTCATTTGTGTCTGAAAATAACCATAAACCACTATTAAACACCAAACTGCTTTTAACTGACCAGGAGTAACTTTGTGCTTTGCTGAGTACTTACAAAGGCCATAGGTCCTTTACAGTTTCTAGTTCTGACTAGTAGCACCCACCACTAGTAACATCCAGAAATGGTGGTTTCGCTTAGCTGCTTTTCACTTCCCTCTTCAGCTCAGAGTATTACAGGACCATTTACCCAATAAATTATACATGAAAAAGATATCTCCAGTGCCTAACCGTACCCTAACAGCTGGGCATAATGGTGGGAACTACTTCACCCCTACCTGCAACTGTAGATGTGCTGTAGCATACACTGGCCATTGATTAAATGATGCAGCACTCAACTTCAGCTTTAATGTTTCAGCTGATCAGCATGTTTGTATGAGTAAGTACTGGTATAGAAGACTGCCTCCTATTTCAATTGACAAACTGATGGATTACTTTTAAATGACAAATAAAATAGAGTAAAATAAAAATAAAATAAATAAAAATTAAAATTAACATTAAAAAAAATAAAACAAAATCTGTCTTCCCCCAGGTCAGGGTGGGCAAAGCAAGCAGGCCTTCTGGAGGCAAGGCCGGCACCCTGCCAGGAGGGGACATGGCACCAAGGGAGGCACAGCACATCTTGGTGCTTGACATGGGAGCAGCTCTACCACAGGGGACACTAAGCAGGAACAGCCGTGAGCCAGATCCGGGGCTACCAAGTTCTGGACTCAAGAAAGAAAGGAGTAGAAGCCAGACTTCTAGATGATTTAATAAAGTCATTTCAGCAATCATTACTCTTGGTGACTTGACCCAGAAGAGCGAAGTACTCTGCCCATGGGACAGGAAGCAGCCGTATACGGCTCAGCTCACGGCCAAATAACACACCCTGAACCTCAGTCTGCTGGGCTGTCCTCAGCCTGGGTCCGCTGGGGCGTCCTTAACAATTGGCCTCCACCCTGGTCTACCAACAAAAAGCCATGACCGACTGCTGAGGCAGTCCTGACCTGCTGCTACATGAAACGAAACGTATTGCAGGAAGCGTTTACAGGGTCAAGCCCAAACGCTAAGTGAGGTCCTGGCCTCATGTACCGCCCTGTCTTATCCACGCAAGAAAACAGCTAAGAAATGTAATTGTTTTCTGCTTAAAAGCAGCAGATTCCTTGGAGGAAAGAAAAACTCATTAATAAATTAATTTCTTTCTTTACCTGGCAACAGGTCAGATCAATATGACTGAAAGAAACACAGATGCAGCAGTGATAATCTGACAAACACTGGGTAATAATAGTTGCCCAACTACTCACAGGGAAAACTGAAATTAAAAGTCACAAGACATACCACAAGGCAGACACAGAAGAATATCTGTAGTGAAAACACGCATTACTCAGCCAACACTGCTGGCGGAGAATTGATAAGGGTGTGCAGACTGCAGTGCACACCCTGCTGACGACATAAACACAAGATCTGGTTCTCATTTTAGTCAAAGAGATAGCAGCAGCCTTGCTTGTAAGAGATTTGGAAACCAGTGCCCTTTACGGGCCATGACTACTTGTTATCCCACTTTGGCGCATGTATCACCTTTCATTGCATCATAACTAACCTTCTAAAACTTGAGCAACACAGAGCAACCTGGTCTCAAGGCAGGCATGAAACCACTGTGAGGAGGAACTGGGGAGAAATGGGCCACTGGTCCATGCCATGTGCACCACTGGCAGCACAGCACGTGCTCCCAGGTATGTTATGGGTCACATTCTGGATTGAGGTCTGCATCCCTCCATCTTACTTTGAATAGACACATTGGACATAGATAATATTACCTAATACCTAATAATCTAATTTTTATTGATCTTGTAATGCTCACACACAAACCTATGGCAGCAAAGTCACCTTTTGGAGTACCTGGTTGAGAAGAGGCTTCAGGAGTGGTCTCCAGACGTGTAGAATTTTTGTTTTCTCTAAAGCACAGAGGCATTTTCATTGACCAAGCACACCCAGCCTCACGCTTTGGAGGAGACCACAGTGGCTCTTGGAGCAGCAACTGTTGCCCGAACAGCCGAAGCTGTCCTCCTGCGCACAGCTCTTCAGAGCTGCTGCTCTTTACTGCGCTGCGAAGCATCATCACGGGAGCCTCCTGCTCACATTTCTTCCCTCTTCAGCTGACTTGCACAACACTCTACAGAAAAACTCAAAGATCTTGCTCTTATATCCCCTGAAGCAACTGCCTGGGCTCCAACACAAAATCAGGAAGCCCAAGCATGTGGATACATTGGGATCCCTCACCCCCAACTGCCCACCTTGTTCCCTGGGAGACAGCCCCACAGAGCAAATCCCCCAGTATTATACAAATGGAATTACATTTGTGGAGCAGCATCCATTTACACATGAGTAAAGGCAGACCCATGAGTAAACTCATGGAGGTATCAGATGTGATAACGGAGTCTTCTCAGCCTTTGCAATCTTGACACGAAGGGTAACACAGTGTGTAGAATCAGCCATACAGTATCAGGCCAAAAGTGAACTAAATTCTACTTTCTCTTGCTAAGAGTGACAGCAGGAGAAGTGCATGAAAAAAAAAAACCAGAGGAAAAAGGGCATGCTCAGTGTGGGCTTTCTTGCAGAATACGTTGGTGCTTCTGGCAAATAGTGATGTAAAAACTTTCTGCATGGGACTTTGCAGTAGCCCTTAAGCATAAACAATCTGTGCTAGAAATTATTTAACCAACAAGATGAAGATGGTCAACAACTGATAGAATAACTAGTGTCCAGAAATAAAGAACCAGCCTAACTACTGAGTCCTCTGAACAAGAGGATGGATTTCTTTGGTTCTTTCACTAAGTGCTTTCCTGGTGTAGTTGCAGCTTTCCTGTTTATGAGGTGTGCGAGTGCAATGCTAAACTCTTCTGCTGTCCAATAGAGAAGGACCAGACTGCTGGTGACAATTATTCAGCTTAACTCTGAACATTAATTGAAGTTAGTGGAAATACACTGAGTGACACCAGCTGGCAGTCCAGCCCAAGCCAGAAAGAGTGAAAACAGGGTGAAAACATAAGACACGAAGAGTGATTAATTTTTCCACTTATATTGATGAAATCCTGACGTTCACAGTATGGCTGAGGTTGGCAGGGACCTCTGGATTCATCTGGTCCAAACCCCCTGCTCAAGCAGGGCCACCTACAGCCAGTTGCCCAGGACTGTGTCCAGATAGCTACTGAATGTCTCCAAGCAGGGAGACTCTACCACCCTCTGGGCAACCTGTGCCAGTGCTTAGTCACCCTCACAGTAAAACAGTGTTTCCTTATGTCCAGATGGACCCTCCTGTGTTTCAATTTGTGTCCATTGCTTCAGGTTCTGTCACTGAGCACCCCTGAAAAGAGCTTGGCTCCGTCTTCTTTACATTCCCCCTTCAGGTATTTATAAACATTGATAAGATCCCCCTGAGCCTCCTCTTCTCCAGGCTAAAAAGTCCCAGGTCTCTCAGCCTTTCCTCACATGAGATGCTCCTGTCCCTTTATCATATCCGTGGCCCTTTGTTGGACTCTCTCCAGTACGCCCATGTCTCTTTTGCACTGAGAGCCCGGAACTGGACACAGCACTGCAGGTGTGGCCTCATGAGTGCTGAGCAGAGGGGAAAGATCACCTCCCGCAACTGCTGACAATACTTTGCCTAATGCAGCCCAGGATACCACTTTTATCCTTCAAATCAAATAAAAAAAAAAGGCACTCCTGTGCCTTTACAGCACGGGCACATAGCTGGCTCATGTTCTTCTATTAGCTTCAATGGGGCTCAGCGTTTCTGGAGGACCCTCCATCTGAGAGCTTCAAGTCCCATAAAAATGTTGAGTTAAACTCTGGGAGCTCACTTAGAGGGACTAGAAGATCAACTGATCCATTTTGAAGAGACATCTGGGTAAAAAGAAATGCCCTGCATCAAACTAACTGGGAGCAGAAAAGGGTCCAGGGCTGGGAGTTTAATCTGCCTGCTCGTGCTTCTAGCCCATTTGTCTGTGTTTGCTGGGATAGAAAATTTCAGGTGCTTCCTCATGGGTTTCCCTGATGATTCATGCCACTTTCATCCCAAGCAGACAACTCAGACATTTTTTAGCCTTTAGGAAACAGACTCCAAACAGGATCAAAACTGTTTCAAGCAGGGACTGAATTTTACTTTGTCCAAGCCTGTGTTGACTAAGCTGAACCTGATCCTCTTAAACTATGTGTGCCCTCTTCCCCATGGGGGTTTCTCTGCAGCAGTCCAAACGCCGAATGAGAAAACGTGCCTGGGCTGGGGGAAATGGAGGCCACACCTTTGCAGACTGGAACAGGCTGGAAGAAAGCTTCCCCACTCAGAGTGACATCTCAGCCCGGTGGAGGTGGCTAAGAATTCATAACGGACCCATTTTCAGTAAACCACTAAGACTATGCAGTGTGTGCTCACGAACAGGTATATCTCATGGTGGGAGGAAATGTGAAAAGTAGGACTTGTACATGAAATTCTCAACTGCTTTAAGTCAGAATAAACCGCGTTAGGTTAATAATTTTATACTGGTTTACAACCACGGGAGGCCATGCCCTATGCATTACCTGTCCGTTCCTAGGCACCGGTATCCTTTTTGCATGTGTTGGACAGATGCAGCTGCACAATTCATGCTCATAACATTATAAGCCCTCAGTAGTGTTGCCGCACATTATTTTTTCCTCTCCATTTTATCCTAAGCCACTGGCAAAGCCTAGAATATTTGAAGGGTTAAATCATGTCTTGTCTCATCTCTGCCTTTTGCTTTTCTCATAGCAACAGCATTCACAGGAGGGAGAGGCAGAGAGGTTTGCCATTGCTGTATTGACAGAATTCAGCACTTCAGATCCCTGTGACTGCCTCAGAAATAAAGATCTTGTCATATTCACTTTAATCTCCAGCAAGTGCCAAGTTGTGTCAATGTCAGTGTGAGAAGCTGCTCTGTCTCTCTGTTCCTTTCATTGGTGGCATTGAGACACAGACAAAAGATAAGGAAGACAAAACACCCAGACAGGGTTTGTGTTAGGCTGGTGAGTTTTTCAAATGGCTTGGCTGCAGAAAGATAGCAATAGGATTTTTCTTTCCAGAAAGGATCAAATGCTAAGAACAGGCTAGTCTTCCCCTGACCCACAGAAATCCAGTGTATTATTTTTCTTTAAACTCTTATTAAACATTTTATATGAAATGGCAAAAGACAAAGCAGAAGAGGAAGACTGAAGATAAGTAAAAGATGAAATAATTAGAAGTAAGGAAGTTACTCTGAGGCTTTAAAAACAGTGCTTAGGATCCTGCAGAAGCTGAACAGCCAGTTTGCTAATAAAGATCCACCAAAAATAATGGTATGCATTTCTGCCTTTCATAGTTTTAGGGCTAGAGGTTGTCTGATTCCTGGCTAAGTGACTCCCCTGGGCACAGACAAGAGCTGCAATCATCTCAGTCAAATAAGCTAATGAGACTTTGAAACAACCCACCAAATGAATCTGTGCATAGGTGTGTGTCTCTGAAAAGCTGTTTATGGACCTTGATTTGAGCTAGAGTTAGTTTATCTGCATTTACAAATGCTTTGGCACTGCCACATTACACTCATGGGCAAACACACATGTGCATGTGCAGCCCCATGCAGAGATCACCCTGCGAGTTACCAAATAATTAGATGAGATGCTTAATGTCCAAGACAATAAAGTTCCTCATTGCTTTTCAGGCTCCCTCCTGAAGTTCTTGCTGATCTATACACATTAAGCTCATCTAACCTTGCTGGGGAATTGATGACTTTTAACTCCAAGCATTCAAGCCTTTTACCTAGTCTTGGCTCTGAGTGTTTTCTCATTTAACATTTATTACAAGAAAATCCATCTTACATTTATTTTCAGGTGGGTAGTCAAACAGAAAAAAGGATGGCAGAGCCCTCCCTCAGTGCATCCAGGCTCTTATGAAGAGACATCCAAGAAACGCTTTTGAAGAGCTGCAAACATTAACTTGACTGCTGTTACCTACTTGCAAGGATTTCTGATACTGCCTTTCATAGCCACACTCCCCTTTTAAATCATTAATGAACATTCATCCCTCAGCATCCTCCATGCTGCTTCATCCTTTGCAGGTGACTGAATTTACTCCACAAATTTACTTCTTTTCTGAAACACACTTGAATAGACTGAGCAAATGTTGTCAGCTGTGCCTTCTGCATTTTTAAAACTTTTACTATTTCTGGTAGTGACACAATTTTCACCACCACCAACTCATCCCTGTGAGCCAGAAAGCAGCCGATCATCTCCAGATCACCTATCTACCCTGGTTTAAGAAGGCGCATGGCTCAGTCACCACCTGTGGGCAGCTGCCTCCTTGGGCAACCAGCCACTCAGGACAGCTGCTTGCCCTCAGCCTGTTGCTTGTGCAAGCAGGGAGCAACCCACTGGTACAACTGGGAACCTAGCAGTGCATTCCTGAGCGAGTGCTTCATGGTTATTCTCATGCACAAGGAGGTTGAGCTTCCATCAGTCCCAGAACAGATTAGTTTTGGAGCCCAGGTGCCCAGCAGCCAGGGCCTGCAGGAGCCCTGCTAGCTTGCAGCAAAAGCTTTGCTGAAAGCAACACATTCCTACAGAACAATTCAATTTCAGTTAAAAAGTCTTTGCCAATTCAAAATACTTGGAAAGTAACTGACTGGATTTAGAGCGGAAACCCTCTCTCAGTAACGCAATGTGCAGAAGATAAAAAAGACACGAAATCTGAGTTTACAGCCAGAGAGCACTAAGCAGTGTACGCCCCAAATGCAAACAGTACATGGAGTAGGAACGTCATCGTATGAGTGACTCTAAAGGGCTGACCTTCCCTCCTTCATCCCTATCACCCGTCAGGGACATGCACGCTGGCAACTCCACGCTCTGGCAAAATTCAGCAGCATTCAGCAATTCTTGCAACAACCAGGGGAGATCTACATGTAATGGAAACCTGTGTGGTTGAAACCAACAGGCGCCCTGACCTACCTCTTGTAGATATGATGAAAGACTTTTTTTTTTTTTCCAAAGCTGACTGATGCTTTAATTTGCTACCACACAGCCACCTCCCTGCAGCAAGGCTTCTCCTTGCTTCTGCTCTAAATGTTAACAACACTCCTAAATATATAACCTTATTTTAGAACTTTTCAGACAAAACTGCTGCCCAATTCCTCCTCTGCTATACACGGGTTTTAGCAGAGCTGCATTAGCTTTGTACTGCCTAACATCTCTCCTCATATGATTCAGACATTTCGAGAAACAATGGAAATACCCCACTGCTTCTTCCAAGGTTTTGTTCTCTTCAACTAAACAAGGAAACCACAAGAAAGGCTTGTGAGTGATACAGGAGGAATGAGGGATGTATTTTTTTTTAAAGCCCAACAGGCAACCTACAACAAGAGGAGAAAAAGGACAACGTTGCCCTTAGTCTCTAGAGGACACCTAGACTGCTAAAGCCAGTGCTGTATTATTTGTCATAAAATCACTTCTAGTATATGTTTGTCTCCTTGTTTCCTTCTGTTCCTCAGTTGCCTATCCACATACATCTACCATCTCTTGCATCAGGCTACACGATCCTTAGTGCAGAGACCATATTTTCATTGTGTTTATACAGTGCCCAGTGCATGAAGGCTCTTGTCTACCCACACTAGCAAGAAAGGAGGCTTGGAGATACCTGGCAGCCAGTAATAGGCAGCTGACAGCTCTTAGCTGCTCAGAGAAGAAATTTAATTGGTTTTATGCAAGAGCCACTCTGGGTGCAACAGCTGTATTTTGCAAAATACCTTTCTGACAGATTTCAGCAAGGCTAAACAATGGCTCTTCCTCTTGCCAGCACCTGCTTGATTGCAGCAGGCTTGCTTCTTGCTTTGCATTTGGATCAGAGAGCACTAAATCGCAACGCCCTGCCTAATGACTTCAAACCAGAGGCCTCTACATCCCTGAAGAGCACACAAGTTGGGAGCAGTCCTTCCCCTCCCTGCACCCCTGGCTTGCCCCACCACAGCTCCCACCCTCTTTCGGATGGATGTTTGCTTCTCAGCAAAACCGCGCCGCCACAGCCAGCCAATTTGCTCACAGCAAAGCCATAATGTACCAGGGACGCTCAGCACAACTGCTCACACGCCTGACTCACAGACACGACCTGTCACATCGCTGTCACCCTGCGCTGCAGAAGTTTTGCTGCAATCACCCAGTAGCTCACTGGCAACAGGAGAAAGCTCCCAACAGGTAACGGTTTAAATCAAATAAGGTAATCTGAATCCTGCTCTGTCACATGATTAACTGTTTACCTTTTAATTGCCTGTAGTAATTGGGTAGTGGCAAGTTAATGAATTTCACAGTACGTGTCTCATATCACCGTGCCACATAGTTGTTTCTTCTGCAGCCACAGCAGAGCTAAGGGTAAGACTGTGAAATTACTGATAGAAGACAATTAACCCTGTCCACTCACCATGGGAGAAAGGATGCCTCTGAGACACTCATTCACTCACTGCCCTATCTTTTGCAGATTGCAAAGCACAGCCTTTTTATTTTTGGAAGAAATACACCACAAAGCAGTTACCTACTGCACAAGTCCCTGTGCCACCAGCCTGGTGCGCGCTGTCCCCACAGGGTGCTGGCTCTGGCACTAGCAACCACAAATTGGGAGAGGAAAGGCTTGCGGAGGGGGCTCGCACAGCATTGCAGAGCAGGAACTTCCATACCCTTCACAACTCTTTCCATTCTCAGTGCACCTTCTGGGGAGAAGGCAGAGGCTAGGACATTTATATAATTGGTTTTAATCACCATGTCAGCTTCAATGGAAACACATCTTCCATTAATAATAAAATTCTGTAGCATAGATGGAGAAACAGGCAAACACCAAAACCCCAGGAGAAATCACTCCTGATGGAGAGCAAACACCTGCCAGAGTTGCTTCCAAACAATTCATACAGGAGGAGATTTGTTTCACTCCTCTCTAATTATAAGGGACTTTTCCACAAAGTTGCTATTCACATCAGTGTGGGCAAACCTCTCGATGCCTGCTGCCAGGGGACGCCCCCTTTCTAGGGCAAGGAGCACTGGCCATGCCCCCTTCTGTCCCCAAACCAGACGGGCAGCTGGCGGCCTGGCAGAGCCCGCAGGGCACTCCAGCTCCCACTGCCTACACACAGCATCTGCGTTTCCACCAGCTGCAGCCTGGGCCCCTGTAACTTGCTTAGGTCACCGCTGCCTCGGAGAGGACTCAGCAGTTCAGGCATCAGTGAGAGATGCTCGTCAGTCATGACCACCTAACAGGCCCACGGGCAGGCAGCTCCCCCGGTTGTGTGTCCTGGCACTCTGCAACTGGCTGCTACTCGGTCTCGACCCAGTTTATGGGCATAATCGAAGACAGGAGGGGGAAACTGAGATCAGAGAAAGAGCTGCCTGCAAGGACAAGCTCCCAGCTGTCCTCCAAGTGACTAACATGCTGCCAGCTACTTCCCTCTCTGCCTTCCTCCCTCCCGCCCTGTGGGAAAATATGATGGGGCTGGGGGAGGAAAGGAGTCAGAAGGCAATGAATGCGGAGGTAAAAGGGACGAAGCAGCCAGCAAGATGATGGGAGAAGAAGCTGTGCTACCAGCAAGCACCGCTGTTCAAAATCCAGCGAGCACTGTGCAGCCGCATGTCTGCCACCAGCCCCTTGTCTGCCACAGGAAAGGCTCAAGGAGCAAGAGGAGAACGGGCACACGGGCTGCCTCTGAAATCTCCTGGTGGAAAGCTACTCGGCTAGCCCTGTGCTCAGCCGGGAAGCTTTAGGCAGTGAGAAGGCAGGGGGACAGTGGTACCTGTGCAAGGGACTACCCAAGCCACTCTGCACCCAGTTGCAGCTCAGGCCAGACCTGACTGGAAACCAATGTTGACTTGTCTCCAAAAACCATGGGGAAACCCAGGTATGCAACGCTACGAAACAACCTTGAACAGTCTTTCTGTTGGAAATGTGACTTCTGCCATTCCTCTCGTGAGCAGGGCCAGGTGGTTCCCAGCAGGGCAGAACAGGAGGTGCTGCGCCAGCGACCCCATCCAGAGCATCGGCTGACCTTGCTACCTGCATGGACACAACTTGGTCGTGGAGAGCAAACGGTCCTCCCCTTTTGTGCCAGGTGCCACTGCTGCCGTAGCCGACAGATACCACTCACGGTGCCGGTGGCACTAGGGACGGCTCTCAGGTCTGTGGTCAGCTGTAACAGCCAAGAAGTGACTGCCGCCTCTCGGGGGGACACCCCCCCAAACACACCCACCCCCAGAGTGCCCGGGCAATTCAACAGCTGCAATTCCCTGGTGGCTTTGTCTACCTGGGGACACTCAGGGAAATGAAATTATATTCACTAAATTTAGAGCAGAAAGCTGTTTAGATAAATTGTGCTCAGGCTTCTGATGTAGAACTGAAGTGTCATTAATTTAACTCGCCTCCCTTCCTACCCCTTTAATTCTCAGATGAGTGTCCATACAGAGTTTTAATGAGGTTTAATTAATCTTCTTTAAAAGGTAGCTTAGATTAACTTTATGTTTCCCCTGTAGACAACCCATGAATTACATTATTAAAGCACCCTGCCTCAAAGGATTCTTGTACCGTGGGAACGTTTCCTGCTCAGAGATTTTCAATAGTCAAAATTTCTATGCTATCTTTTATGCCAGTTTTAGTCTACTGGCCCAAATGGGTCCACAAAAGACTTCTGTACGAACTAATGCAATTAGTTAAAACTTCCTCCCTCTTATTCAATAAAATTATAGGGTCTGCAGGGACATTCTAATTCAAGTGAAGAATGATTTTACTGATCTAACTCTATTTTGTTAAGGATTAAGGATTTGCCTATCAATGAACTTGTACTGGTTTTAATAGGCCAGTTTCATTAACGGAGGCAAACTCCAGGAGACAGACATGTATCTGAATAAGGACAACCTGGTTTAGTCGAGGTTGAACATGTACCTAACTGACTTGAGCTGAAACTACTCACACTTGGGTTGCACAAGTAAGTTATTGCGGGCTAAGGTAGTCTCGGGTGCTGTAGGCAGCAGCTACGCCGTAACTCCATGCATGCCCCCTCTAGCCCCAAGGGAAGCGTTGGGTAATTTGAAGGAAAACTTGCAACCACTTCTCACTTACCACAGTGCAAGACAGCAAATGGGCAGTAACTGCTCAGCACCTGATGGACGATAACAGCATAACTCAGGGCAGTCTAGACAACTGCTGTGGCATTTGACCAACTCCATCTGAAGCCATACCTTCCGTTAACTAACTGGTATCCTTCCCAGAAGTGACATTTTACTTAATGCAAGGTACTCTTCAAATGCACTAAGAGCGTACACCCAAAGGGATTTTGCACAATGCAAACAATTGTTTAGAATGCCTTCTAAAACAATTGTGTTTAGTTGGTATGGACAAGGCTGTGGTCATGTTCCCTTGACCACTGTCCTTCTGTTAAGAGGAGGGACAAGATGCATATTTGAATTAGTACACCATGGTGTTCATGAGACAGGTTCATATATAACAAAGCAAAACAACTACAACATCTTATGTCGCTTTCCTGGTTTTCTGCTGCTTAAGGTTACAGAAGTGACAACACATAGTGTTGTCAAATATGTTGAGAGCTAGCTTTGCAGAGTACTTGATTTCACAACAAAATATTCTTTCCATATGGCAATGGACTTCCATGGGCTTTAGTTACAAAAAGGGTCTACATGAGTGCAGATCTTTCAAGGTCCGCCGTGCACAAATGCTGGCTGCGTTGGAGTTACTACGGAAATAGCCCCCGGTCAGTCGGGCTTACAGAATAGTTAAGAGCAACCACGCTCGCTCCACCTATCTCTGCCCCTAGAGAAAACATACTTGTGGTGAGCCGTGAAGTGAGTGCCAGGTGGAAACAGAGCTAAAAACATTATAGAGGGAAAATGCCTCTGATGTGGTTTCCCTCCTTAAATATAAGCCTACAGCTTGTAAATGGAAAACAGATAGCCACCGACTGTCACTGACACGTCCTTAGGACTTACACCGACATCCCAAGCTATGGCAGGGGAACTGCTCTTGATTGGCATGCAAGCAAGCAAAGGTGGTACTTTGGTTAGCACAAGTAGTATATTTAGCGCTCTGACCTGGCACCATCGGCTGACAGAAGAGTCAGCACCGCTGTAATGTACATTTACACCTTTCTGGTTCCCCTGTGTTGCATTCAAGGCTACTGCTGCTGCCACTGTTTTTTAACTCTCCAGTCAGTTCCTAGCTTCTTGTTTCATACTCATTGACACAGCACATCCCAACCTGCTTGAGGCAACACCCCAAGATATAGATTAAATAATTCTAGCATTTTTGCTGCATCCATGCAGAAATGATTCCCAGCACCGGAAAACTAGCACAATAATAAGAACTATATGAAGAAATGAAAAATCAAATATGGCAAGTACTCCTCACTAGCAAAAAGGTCAAGATTTTCTTCCAAAAGGACCTTTTTCCTACAACAAATAAATGCTATGCCTTGTTAAAAATCATGACAATACAAATTCGTTCCAGGATAACAAACCTGTGTCAATTTAATTACTGCAAACTGCGCTCACTGATAGAGACAGTAAGTAAGACAGAATAAGACAGAGGATATTACTTAGAAGCGAGCATTTTTTCTACAAAATACTCTGGGGTGTAAATCTTGAGGGTCAGATTCTCGGTTTCGCCTATGTCAATACAAAGCAAAGGAGGACTCCTCCCTTTGTGTCAGGCAGATTTCTTACCTGACTCCTTACATGCCTGTGGGGCTGATGCAAATGACAGAGACAAGCCACCCTTTCACCAGGAAGGAAGAAAGCACATTTATGTACAACTCAGGGGAAGCACAGATTTTTGATATGGTGATTTATATTTAAATAGGGTCTACAATACATTTTTTATGGGTTTCTGGGTTTTGTGTCTTGTAAACCAGGAATTCAGAAAAAGGTAGAGAAATTAAAAGCATGTTGAAACCTCACGCCCACACACCACTTTGTTCAACCTATACTTCAGGTCTGAGGCTTAGTAAGACAGCCTCTCAAAAGCAACCAACAAATTTGAAACCCTACGGCCATAAAGAATTGACCCCAGTTGACATGCATTGCAGTGTTACAGCAAATCTGTTGTTCCACAGGCAGGACCCTGCAGTTTTCCAATAGCAAAGGGTATTTTGTTTTTTAAGCACTTTGGTTTGCTGTTGTGGCTGCTGAGATAGAAAAACAGCACTCTTTGCACTTGCTTTCAGCTCTTGCATGTGCTTTTCCACCCTTTTAAAGTGCAAGGAGCTGAACCTACATTTAGGAACTTTCCAGAGATAACAAATAGGTCCCACCAGGCAGTTTTCTCTATTTATTTTGTCTTCCTTTATAGAGAAAGACAACGGGCAAGGGAGTTCAAATGAAGCTCAGAGAAACCAAAAAGGAAACCACAGGTTTTATTTTTCTCTTCAGAGCTCATGTTTAGTGAGGCCTCATCCCTCAGCATGAGATATTGTGCTGTACTTTTCTAGGGTTTCTAAATACCTTGGGTCACCCAGAGAGATTCTGTGAACTCAAATAATCCTGACGTTAACCAAAAGATGCAGATAAACACTCTAATTCTTCTCTTCAAACTTTCTCAGATCTCAGGAGAGATACCTGGAGGTAAGGTGTTCCAGTTTCAGTGGCAAAGGTCTTCTTCAACAACACATTTTGGGAAAGAAGTCAGATTGTTTATTCTCCAGTGGTAGTTTTGCTCTCTTTGGTTCACAGAGCATAAGGGAGAAAATTCTTTTCTGTCTCCTGTTTATCCCTCTCCCTCCAGCTTCCTAATTCCACCCAAAGAGAAAGGTCATTGAAGTGAGACTGACGACTCAGTGTAGTTACATGAGCTCCTGTGCATCTCTCTCTGCTCAAAAGCAGTTTTGGTTCTTTTACTTCCCTCAATCATGACTCTGCTCTTGAAGGCCCTAAAGGTTAAACAGGAACATCCTGGGGGTACTTTAGCTTATAAGTGGCCACAAAGGACTAACATTTCAGTTTGTGCTTTGTAACTGGCTCAGGCTACGCCAGCACAGAAAGTTTGAGTGGTATAAAGCCCTTCTTCCATGACGTGGTAAAACTCCAACTGACATCCAACACCATGGGAATATCACTCCTTCCCCCAGTTACTGCTTCTTTCCGCAGAGATTGTTGGCTTGTAATTAGTCCGGGTTATAGCACTGGTGAAATGCAGAAGTAGCTTTACTGGATTGGAGAACCCAAGTCTAATAATGAACCTGGGGGATAATTTCTGATCTTTTAAATGAGGGGTATCTTACAACATGCCTCAAATATACAATCTGCTATTACTTGTAACAGCTTTATCCTAGAAATGGAGACTCTTCTTTCCTTCAAAGTGGGACTGTGTAGAGAAGGTATGAGATCTCCCTTCCCCACCCCCCCCTTTTTTTTTTAAAAATCTTTGCTGTCTTAGATGCCAGGAAATGTAGGTATCTGGCTCTCTGGGCAAATTGTGAGGTATGTGTCAGGTTGGTGATCCATTCTGTCCCAACGTATATCCTCTATCATGTCACTGTATGCCAGAGGACTGCTGTGGGTGCTGCATCACATGCTAGGGTATGAAATGCATGGCTGTTTTTTCCATAATTCCAACAAACAGTTTACTGTGGACAGGAAGAAAGATTTGATGCAAAGAAGGAAAATCAACCACCCGAACAATGAAGCAAGGAGCTCAACTTCATTTCAGGCCCTTTTATGCAGGAGGTCTTTGGCAGGGGCTGTTTTATTCTCCTTGCCAGAGCGTGGCCAGCTGAGCAAGCAAGGAATGTGTGCAACTTGCAATAGGTGAGTAACTTCACAGAGGTCAGTGAAACCGCTCACATGCTGAAGCCAATAAAGCCAACCCACGCTCAGGTAAAACGTGTGCTTACTGAGCTTTGCTGAATCAGCACCTACCTCCTGAATAAATTCCAAGGATTGCTGCAGCTTCCATTTCCTCTTTAAAAAAA
>VZTV01123340.1:0-12528 GCA_013400875.1 Anhinga rufa
ATTCTGTGATTCTGTGATTGATACCCCAATGAGTTTCACTAATGTTGCAGCTTAAGGGTTTTTCGGCAAACCCGCGTAGCCGTTCAGAGCTAGAACAATTAGCTAGATTTAATAAAACAAAGGCAACAACATGTTAAGAGTGGAAATAATCTAAAATTTTATAATTTCCCCCAAAAGGTATAAACACACACAACTGTTTATATAGCAGCAGGCATTATTTCACTGATCCCCCAAGGTTGTTTATATAGCAACAGGCATTATAACAACACTTTCTGTTTTCATTATTGCTGTGCTTAGTCATCTGAATCCCAGCCAGTGCTCCTTCAGACTCAGAAAAGTCATCCAGGATCTTGTAAAACAATTAACTATGTCATTTTATTAAAACTTGCATTTTATATTTCTGTCCCAGCATTTGACATCCTCTGAAATCCTTATGTAAATCCTTGGCTTCTCACCAATAGTGCAAATTTGATTGAAAGTACTCTCTTTGGCTTCTATTTTTGGTTGTGGGTTTTCACATTTGTGGAGCAGATGTCCTTTTAAATGCTTGATGCTATCAAAAAAACCCTCCTCATTTAACTGAAAATAATTTAACATTGCTCTTAACTGCCTTAACAGTACATGAGCTTGCATAGTGTGGTAGCGGGTTGGATCCACCTCTTGTACGGATGCAGACGGTGCTGCAACATCAAGGACCGGTTGCCTGCAGTAGAGACTAAGGGAAGTGCAAAAATGCTGGAAGTTTCAGTGCCGACTCTAGTATTATGCATAGCATGTACTGAAGTGGCTGGTATTTTGAACTTTATTAACATAGTCTGAGCTGTAAGACTGCTTCCACATGTCTTAGAACAAGATGGATATGGCTGGGGAGACAAGATGGTAAATGATGAACAGATGAGTTCAGAATTGCAGTCATTCTGCGCTCCCAAAAAAGGTTATTCCAGTCAAGGTACTCTGTGGTTTCTGGCTGGAAGTAAATATATATGTGCTTGTACATCATTAGTCATTAAATACTGTAACAGGAATTAGTATAGGAAATGGGCTATTCTTCTTTGCACGTAAATGCAGGATATTGTTATTTTCCTCAAGAGGCAGCCCCTTAGTGGCAAAAGCCCTGATTTTGATCTTGGGTGCAATCTGATATTTCCCAGAAATAGAAAGATAGCTAAAGGGTTTCTTTTTAAGCCAACTTATTTGAAAAACTTCAATAGTTTTAGTACTTCTTATCTTAGTGACTTCATAGGAGAGTAACTGAACCTTTGCAGGTTTGTATTTTAGTTAGTTGACAGATGAGGTAACTACACTGGTCACGGTTTGATGAATGAATCGTGGAACTGTTACCTTTAGGAAGGCGGTAAGCTTTTATGTCGTCTGACATGATTTTAATTAAGTATAACAGTCTAGTTGACGAAATAAATCACTTGGAAGACGCTTGGCTGGCAGGAGTGGTTGAGCTGATTCACTGCTGAGGACAGGTGACTTCCTTCTAGTCCGAGTTCAAACCCTTGCACAGAAGGAAATGCAGGTAGAAGCTGGAGCAACTGAATATTTTTTCTTTTATTTTTTTTCCCCTCTTCCTAAAGAGTCTAAACCAATTTTGCCTGGCTTGTTAGGAGTTAACTTCAATTTGTTTGTCCTGCGTCACCTACAGCTGATACCGTGGTTGTGTTAGCTGGAATAATTTTCTTAGTCTTTGATGGAAATTCAGTGTTCAAACAATTTATTTGAAAGCTAATACAAGTTTTATGAATAAATCTACTTTTCACTCTGAGAACCATTGTTTTAAATGTAATTTATTCCAACATTTATGGTTTTCTGTGATGTTGGAATAAATAGCAAGTATAATATAAAATAATAGTATGATAGGCTGGTCTTCTATAGAGGTAGAGTTGGCCGTAGTATAAATTTAATCTCCTCTTTCTTCAGATCTTCTGTACAGGTACTTCCTGAAATTGGCTTAGGATAAACAAAAAACTCCAATTTTACAAAAGCAGTCGAGGCAGTTACCTGCTGACAGCTATAAATACTGTTTGTCCTCTTTTTAAAGTCTTTTCATGATGCTGAAATGCTTAGGTTTATCACACTGGATTTGTAGTGTCGGAGGTTTGGGATACAAGTTTTCTGAGAAAGGAATCAAATTGGATAAATCTGGATTTGTTTTTTTAAAATCCTGTAGAAATATGAATATGTATTTTCCCCCCCCAGTTACTTTACTAGCCGCTTCTTTACATCTCTAATGAAATAACTGCACAGAAGCCAAAGCAACAAAGTACAATAAAATGTTGAAACTTTTGCTTTTTGAGATAAGTAAAAGGAATAAATCTGTATAATTGAATGAAATTACAAAGTGAGATTTTTTTTTCCCCTCAAATATCAGTACCCTTAAGTTGTTCTGTCTTTAACTGTTCATAAAACATGCTGTATCTCATCTGCTACTCTTGTTTCTGTGGAGTAAGTGTTGCTAGTAACTGGTGTGAGAGCAGACTCGGACTCCTGTCTGAAGCGTCTGTCTTTTAGCTTACTTGTTTTCCAGTTCACATTTACTACGTGGTTTTGTTCAATCAAGTAACATTTCACACAGCACTTGGGAAAACAAAGCTGTATATAGGAGCTAAATATTTGTAAGGAAATGGCAATTAATATTTTATTACTTGAACATCATTAATGATGTTCTCGCAGTCCCACGGAGAATACGTGGTCATAAATGTGAACACCAGTCTTGGATACTTGTTCACTCAAATTAAAGCACGCACATTTTCTTTGGATGGCCGGGTCTGTAATATCCTGAAGGAACAATCTAATCTTTAAATAAAATGCGGCTTTTGCAAATGACACTTGGTTCCTTTGGAAGCTCAGTGTGGGGCGGGTGCAGATGGGTGATGTGTAATAGCAACAGTTGAAATGTGAACGCAGTTTCTTAGGAGAATCAAGACAGCATACGGTCACCTTTCAGCTTTTGGTTTCCTACCCAGTTGTCATGTTTCACGCTCTCCTTCTTGCCTCTTTTCTCTTTACGTCTTCCATAAGCTCTATTTTTAAGTTCCTTTTTATTCTAATGGGCAAAGCAGCTGTCTTCTCCCTACATTTTTCTCTTTTTGAAATTGATTTTGATGTTAAAGGGTACTTGTATGAATCCTATTGTAACAGGTGATGGCTCTTACTGTTGTTTCGTGTCTTGTTATTTATTGGATGAGGTAGAGTAACTATACCTATATACGTGGTGTTGGCCGTTAAAGTATTCAACTTAAGGAAAGGTGTATCAGAAATGCTTTATGGTTTGGGGATAAAAACCCAGTCCTTACCCACTCACAGCGCTGGATCATTAGTGAGAGCAGGATGAAGAAGAGTTCTGCTCTCAAGTAAAAGAGAAACCTCATTTTTCTTCCCTCCATGCTCCCGTTTGCTGTGTGCTGTACGTGTAGTGGGTTCTCTCATTCACTAGAAGTAGAAGGTTTTCTTTTCTGGGGTATGTGAGACCACTGTAGAGCACTGCGGAGGAGGAGTTAACCGTGTTGCATTAATGAGGAGGTAATTTCGGAACCAGACTAAAACCTGGGAAGTAACTCATGGCTCTGATGCTTCAACTGATTTCCTTCCCTGCCGCCCCCGTCACTAGAAGGCAGATGAGTTTTTCAGCAGCTTTTGGGATTACTTGTAGGTTTGTTTTGTAAATACGTCGTTGTGGGCTTGTGTTTATACACACGCATAAGGCAATAGTGCTTTCTTTTAAGCTATTACAAAGTCAAAATAGAATGCAGTTTATAAAGTAGAATCATATTTTTTAGAGTATTCAGAAAACGTACATCCTAACGTTACTGTGCATCTCTGCTATTTGCAATATGAAAACGTGTTTTAGCAGAAACAGTGGTTTTGCCCATATTTTGATACGAGAGCATCTCACATGCATTCCTCTGATTTTGGCTGTTGGAAATAGAGATCCCTTAATCCTTTTCATGCTCTGAAACCTTAGAATTTAAGGATGACTATAAAAAGGGGTATTCTATGAGCGTATGATTGTAGTAGGGGGAACAAATGTAATTTTTTTTTCTCTCATTTCTTTTGCCCTAGGCTAGTTCTTTGGTTAACCAAATCCATTGTAATCCCATCAGGAGAATGTGGTGATCATTTAGTAATTCATATTGTATGGTTGTCTTAATCCAGGTTCTGTCATTGTAGCAGAAAATATGAATCCAAGCCCACCATATGACTTGACTGTATCCATATGGAAATAATAAACTGTGTAATAAATGGCCTACTGTTGTACAATGCAGTACAGAGGATGATTTTCTTCCAAAACAATTTTTCTTTCTAAAACTCAGACAAGCAGAGAAATCATGCCCAATTTCAAGAGCCTTTCTCTGTGAAAAACTGATTGGCCCATTGTTTGGGAGAAGTCAGAAATCTTACTAACTCAGAGGATGCTTGCCTACACCTTACTTTCATGACTTATGGAAACAGGTGTGTAATTCTGAAAAACAAATTTAACTTTGGGGTTGTTCCGTGTTTCAGCAAGTAGCTCTGTCAGTATCAAATCTGTGCAGTTACTGTATCCGTATGTTGGAGGCCAGCTGTGTCTTCTAGAGGGTATTAACATCCACCGAGAACTGCGTATCATGTTTATACTGCTTCATTTGATAGTCTTAGATATTGGAATTTAGGGATTTTTTTTTTCTCATATTTTAACCACGCAAAGGATGAATTTCCCTCCAAAGTTTTGAGACTGAAACTTGAAAAAAAAGACAGACTTTCCCTTCCATCTGCCATTTTCTCCATTTTAGTTTGGGGACTTCTTAAATAAGTAGTTTATAATTACTACTAGTGACAGCTATGTTGTGTACTTCATTTGATAATCTGGTAAAAGCAAGTTGCGCCTTGCGTGGAGACAGTGTATTGAATCTTTTCATTTATGTTTGCACCCACATAGGAGTTAATACTTGGGTTAAAGTAAGTCAATATTTGAAGCTATTCTCTCAGCTACATGGCATTGTATTTGAATGCTGGGTTTAATTATGAGAATAATAGCAGCAGTTTAAATGTTGATGTAAACTGTATAAGGAACACATATTTGGAGCAGTTGTGTGACAGTGAGTATTTTTACTAGTTGATTTGACTGTAATAATTCCACTGCTGATTCCAGCATACATTGATACACTCAGGATGACAGATGACACTTGCACTCAAGTAAATGTTTTGAAGCGTGAATATAGAATATTGTGTTGAAATTTGGTCTTTTCACTTAATGGCTGTATTTTTATTAAGCTTGTGTGGCTGCTCTCCCGTTAGATTGGAAATGGAAAAAGTATAATGAGGTTTAACAGTCAGACTGACTGATTATTTTGTTCCTGTTCTTGGGTGGGTTTTGCTAATATGAGGTTATGAGTATTAAATGGAACATTTCCTTAAGGGCAGTAGATCTCAAAACTGCTTGATTATCCTACGCTTTCTTTGAAAACCTAGTAAATTAACTGACCATAATGTTATATGCGTTGGAATCTGGGAGTTGGAAAGCTGTGCTAATTTTAGGTTTTTCTGTTCTTGTAGCTTAGATATCAACATGGGCTGAGTACTCCAGATCTAAGGCAAACTCTTCCTAACCTGAAAAACTTCATGGAGCTTGGGCTAATGGTTAGATGGTAAGTATTTTTTCATAATTAAAAAGAGGTGGATGCTACAAAAAAAACTTAGCTGTAAAAATTTTTCACAAACAAGCAGCTCCTCTTCATAAGAGTTAAGCATGCTTGGTGAAGATTGTGACTTCCCCAGAATACAGGCCATGTAAGATGTCCACAATATTCTACTATTTTCTTCTGTGCTGTTACCCACATGACGGGCCCATAACACTTCTTGCAGGAGTTGGGGGATGGGGGAAGACTATCTGAAAAACAATGCTTTTCACTAAAGGGAGGTGAATTAATCATTCTCTTGTATCCAAGCGTTGGTAGCAGATGCACCTTGTTTATTATGATAGTCCAGGAGGGTAGAAAGCTCTAACAAGCAGAGCAGCTCTTAGCCTGCTCAGTACCTGGCTTCCCATTTGCTTTAAATGTGTAATTCAGGTGAGCTGCATGGGAATCTGTGATTTATAGTCAGCATGATTTGTGTTGAGTATAATTGCTGCTAATGAAAAGAGCTGTTGCATGTTGAGTGTTGTTGCTAAATGGGAAGCTATGTTAATGAGTAACTGAAGGTTATAGTAACCTTCCAGGGAAATTCTTGATTCTTCAGCTCTGATGCGCTCTTGGAGGATCCGGACTCACGCTTCACTCTCTGGGTAGAAAATCAAAGCTACCAGGTTTCTATGTTATAAGACTAAAGTTAGTGTAGGCTTACCTTGCAGCAGTTATTTGAGCATGAGGCTTGACCGATTCTCCTTAAACCTGCTGAGATAAACTTTAGAAATGTGAAAGGCAATTCACTAGCAAGTATATTTCTGCAGGTGTTGGATGCTTTGTATTCTCATTTTTTAATTTATGCTCTTTGAATTGTGTGTGCTTTTGCAGCCTCTTACCTTAAATAGTTATTTTATCCTGCCTTCTCATCTCCTATTTTTGGGTACCTGAATCCCACCCAAACACAGCATTGTGCCGTTAAGGATCCCTAGGTTAATTATTCACTGCCCCAAAGTTGCACAGGTCTTGTGTGGTCCCTGTGTTGTACCTGGCCCCGGCAGATGCTCTGAATACTCCCAAGGTATTAAAAACACCATCCAGTATGAGCTAACCCCACCAGGTTTTGCTGCCAGATGCTCTGGTGATGGATATGGACTCCCTTGTTGCTTCAGTTGATCTGAGAAATAATTTCTTTTGGCACATAGTATGCTAAATCGAGGTGAAAGAGTGCTTCCAGTCTTCCTAAAGGAAACTAGTTCTTCCTAATAAGATAATGAACTACAAAACACCAATAGCCAAACCTTAGTAGTTTTGGACTAGTATATGGCTTTTAGGGGAGATTCAAACCCAAGCTTGAGCTAGTTTTTAAATCTGATGTGAAATGACACTAAACATTGTGGCACTGGCCCTTCTTTAACAGTGGAATTAAAGCTTTTTAGTGATATTCATATTATATCTGAATTCCTTTCACGTTAAACCAGCAGAAGCAGCAAAGCCTCTATTAGCGTCTAGTGTCTAGACTAGTCTCTTGTCATGTTCTGCATGACGGGTATAGATGCAGCATAGCATAAGGTGAATTTTTCTGGTGATGGAAATACTTTTCTGAAATTAATGCAGAAAAAGCATTATGCGATAAATAGTCTTAGGCTGAATAACAGGCAAACTCTGCTCTGATTTTACTACTCCAACAGGGTTCTTATTGCTGCATTTTAGTAGGATCCTAAAATGTTGCTAAGCTCTAAAAGTCTCTTTCCCCTCCGCCCCTGCAATATGTAGACCATGAGAAGAACAACCCATCAGTTCTAAAGACAGTACGCAATCACACATCCTTTATGCAAAAACAAAACCAAGCTTTTTATTATTGCTCCATTGGAAAAATTATAAGTGCAGGCTTCAAACAGGGTTAGTGCCCCAGGCTAGCACACCTCAATGTATCAGACCTTTGGGAACAAAGTTATACTGCAGTGGGTAACAGTGATGAAAATCCCATGGGACGTCATCCTGCCACAGCTATTTCCAGCCCTTATTTCTGTGTTCAGTCTTTGTTATCTTTCATTCCTTTGTTATCCTCTGTTATCTTTCATTCCTTGCACAGAAATCCTGATCCATATGAACTCTAAACTAGTGTCCAAATGACTTATTTTGGGAGGAGTGTCTTGGCAAAGGAAAACAAGTACAGGAGTAGAAAAAGTATCATCTTCGAGCAATACTGTAAAAAGTGTTGCCTGATGGAAATTCAACTTGGCCAACAAAACAGTGGAAGTAAACAGGCCCTGAGGAAAGGAAGCTCAGTCCCTTGTGCAGTTTTATTCTGTCAGTAATTTCAGGCACAGCTGAAAAGATTCTCCCTGCTTTTCTTCTTATCGCCTAGCAAGATGGATAAAGAAGAGCTTTCTTCATCAGGAAAATACTACCATGAGTTTTTGTGGGGTATCCATCGCTGCGATGTAAAAATCCTGAGATGATGTGTGGTCCCCTAAGCAAATCTGAAAATGAAGGGTCAAAATACCTAAACTGTGACTTCTGGAGCACTTGCATGCACTAACGGTACAGTGGGAGGGTACAGGTTGTGGATGTCTCCTTCAGACTTGAGTAAGCAGAGGTGGATGGCTCTGGGACATGTTAAATGGGAATCGTTTGCAAAGCGTAGGTATCAGTTCTTCCCTTCTGGTGTGTGCTGGCTTTGAAGAACTGACAATGGAAGCTTTAGTTATGCCTTAGAGGTTTTGCCATCATACAACCAGGGTTGTTTTTTTTTTCCTATAGGTGATACACAGTCATTAGCAAGACAAAACACATTTTTTGGCTGGATAATATTTCAGAACATGTAGGAATATTAAGCATAGTTCTCCGGGAGTATCACATTCCCTCCTCCCCCTGCTCCCGAATGTCTATGCCTCATTTCCTTCTCACCTCCAAAACTTGCATGAATAGTTGTTCATTTTTAACTTTTTTTAAGGCTAATGATTCTAAACAATGCTTCTTAGTACTTCCTAATAATATAAATGGAAATGAGGCTTTACAGGGAGTCTAGCTCAAGGGGAAAACTGGCTAGACTTTCATAATTGGGCATTGCAATTGAGCACATACATAGCAGAGTACAGATGCCCACTGTCTTGTGGATAATATCTGATTACATATATTTAAACAAGCATAAAAGCCACCAGCTGTTAAAATGAAGATTTGAAGGAATTTTTTGTTTTCAGGATACTGTAGGTAAGTCATCTGATACCCTCTGCCACAGACCGTGGTCAGTAAAGTATTTCCAGGTTATCCTTCGTTTGCAGGATGAGAGCAGGGACATACAAGGCAGTGACGGGTTTTTCTTATCTACAGATTCACTGGCACTGCCTGGTTTGTTTGGTTTTGTTGTTGCTGGTCTTTGGTTTCCTTTCTTAGCACTATAGCTGGGTTTTGCTGAATTGAAGTTCTGTCAAATCATAAACACACTGGTAAAAAACAACACTTAGATTGTACTTGATTTCTCTTTGAACAAGACCTGGTTTTAACTCCTAGCCCATCACCCCCATTCTTGCTTTTATTTAGACACATCTGTATTTCTCTGCAGTCTGGAATGGAACTGAATCCCCTAGCTATTCAGGGTAACTGAAATACATAGTTATTTCAGGCTTAACCTCTTTCTCTGATCAGCATCAGTGTAGATTTGAGGACAAAATAGGTGGGTTTTTTACCCCTTCAGATCAAAAACAAACAAACAAGCCCCACAGCTTTTGTAGAAGAGCCCACCTATTTCATACTTCTATCAGAGCAATTTTGGCAGCTGGCTTTAAAGTCTCAGCTTTGGGCTTTCATGAAAACCGTTGTTCTGCCTGGAGCTCTGGGCCCTGTTGAAGGTCTGCGGAGTGAAGTGCCTTTGCCTCAAGGTTTAATTGCCTTGCTGCTGGATCCCTCCTCTGCCTGGTGAGATTTGTGTTGTTTTGGTTTCTCAGGCATGACACTTCAATGATTAATACGTGTTTTCACATCCCAACACGCGTGATTTATTGCAGTAAGCTTGCAGGTCTACAGGCTCTGCTTCCCTCTTCATATCTCTCCTGGCACCTATATTCTGCTGTGTTTAGTTTTCTTCCCCCTTACCCCTGCTGCAAAATATTATTTGTACTGTACGTAGACGAAACGAAGACAGATCTGTTGGTTCCTGCATGCGCTGTTCTGGAAGCTACAGAACTGCAATAACTTATTTTTCTGATATCAAGTCTGGATGTTGACTCTGAAGGTGAAAGGTGATGGGCCAAAGTTGTTGTTGATTTAGACTATCCCAGTTATGGTCCCCCAAATCTTTTCTGTTTCCTTTTGGGAATAATTCTCTCTGTTTCCAGCTCTTTAGTCCTGGAGTGTCTCTGGCTTCTGGAAAAGCAGCTCATTTTTAAGATTAGCTTTTGCTGATGCAAACGGCCCTATGCATAATTTTTTCTCTTAAATTTTTTTTCCTCTGAGTATGAGGTTTATTCCAGTTTTTGAGAGACACCAAAGCTTTACTTACACGTAGTCTGTGCATTTTGAACATTGTTTTATTCCTTTTTTTGCATGTTCAGATTTATCTTTCACAAATCAGGCTCTTTAGACCATGGTTGCATTAAATCAAGAGACTCTTTCATTTTCTCTCCTATTCTTCAGCTTAATTTACTCTGTGTAACTTTTGAGGGATAGATAGTATTTGTGATTATTAATGGCAAGTAAAGAGGACACTGCAAACTTGAGCAGTCTGGTGAGGAGGAGGTTTTTTCCTAGTGAATAGATTAGACAATAGGCTTATCTAATGCTGGCAAATGCGAGATATTCCTTTAGAGAGTCTTGTCTGTAGTCAGGGAGATGTCCTTTTGAGCCTGCGTTTAAAAGCTTTACCCGAAAATATTTGCATGCTGAGGCTTAAATTTGTGTTTCAAAGGTATGTCTTGGTTCATACGCTGCTAGATTCAAGATGAGGGTAAAACTTAATGTTTGCATTGAGAAAACTCTGGTAGCTTCATTTATGAAGATTTTTTTTAAGTGTGTATCAGAATTTCTTAGCTGCCGAAAGACGCCATTTCACCTTAACTTCATATTGGCAGCCTCCCGTTGTAGCCCTGTCACTTGTGCGTTATTTAACCAGTAATCTCTAAGAAGGTGAGAAACTATTATTGCTTTTTAGCGCAGTTGACATGATATTGGCTTGGAGCTGCTCTTGGAGCTTCAAACATTTCAGATGGCTATAAACCAACTTAAACACCTTCATTTAGCGTTCTTACTGCCATGAGGTCATAGTTTGCAACAAAAAAGATCAAATGGTGTTTAAGTTGTTTTTTTTTTTTTTTTAAAGTATTCTCATACCAAAGAGCTGTAGCTGTGGATTTTGGCTTTTGGCCAGACAATCAAGATTTAGTATTTTGACCAGCTGTGATCCAGTAATGTTCCTCAGAGGAAACATTTTGTGGGGAGGAAAAGATACATATTTGAGCCTGTGAATTGTATTCTGTCTCTCATACTGCTTTACAGCTTCTCTGAGTCACTTGCAGACAGATTAAATAATCACAAGCGAATCTGACTGAAGAAACTTTTTTCTTTTTTGATTATCAAAACTGCAAACAGATTACAACCAGAATCTGTTCGCTAAGAAAATAACTTTAGAAAAGTTTGTGTCCTACTTCAATCGCTATCTCGCCTGTTTACAGCATGGAGTCTGCGTCTTGAGCCTTAGGTCTGTCAGAAGAAGACTAGTGAAAACTAATATTTTGGGGAGAAAACCAGCTACTTTGTAGTTTTTGCTGGCAATAGAACTTACAGCTGAAGTTAGACTTATGAATTGGCTTTTGAGATTTGGATGCAACTGAAACATGGGGATTGGTGATGATGTAATTCTCTTATCGATAACGTCCAATAAATCCGAGGTTTCTCTTCTTTTAATTTAGAAATCCTGCTTCCCGATAGCAATTCAGCGTACGCCTATATGTAACCAGTCCTACTCTGATCCAGCTTGATGCTAAAAGTCATTAAGGCCTGATGACAGTTCTTCAGATCAGTTTTTGTACTCCACTAGTCGCAGGCCGTTCTTTTTGGACAGGTGTCCACATCTGTTTGCTGTCTCAGAAGATTGAGCAAGTAACTGTGGCTGGAGGCTGAGCCAGCTCAACCCTAGTAATTCAGGTCAAGGCTGTACCTTAAAGGGCTCTGCTCCTGCAAGCCAAACTCTTTCACTGGTGACGATACCTTATGGTCTCTAAAGTTTCTGGGCAATTGGGTATAGCTTTCTAACGTGACTTCCTTTTTTTATATATTTTATTAATTCCATGAGCTGTGAAGTTACTAAAACATCTCCTTCTCTGGAATTTTGCCTTGATGCAGTGCTATGAATTCTGGTAACAGTACAGCCTTTTTTTTCAAGGAAAATGCAAATGGGATAGAGACCCTCTGTCAGCTGCTTGTTTTCATGAAGATTAAGAGCAACCTAGTATTTCTGAGCTCCGTGCCTCTCTGTAAACATTACTTTTAAACCAAAATCTCAGTTTGACTTCTCATTCTCACCTGGAGGGAGGTGATGGAACAGCAAAAGACTCCTTAACTGCTTAACCTGCTGTACCTAGAGCCATTTTGTTTCTATTTTACTTGCCTGCAAGACTATGACCATTATTCTGCTTAAAAGTATACAGAGAACTATTCATCTCCTCATGTTTGCCTTCTAGACACTCATCACTCAGCCTAAACTAGTTGCCTGGGTTGACCCTGTGGTTGAGAGGAGGCATCCTGAGAGGGTGACTGTCCCATTGATCATAAATGGCTCCTACCCACCCTTCTCTCCAGTGCTCATCATCTTCCTCCAGTGACTGTGGAAGGAGCCTAGACAATGAACTCTTAGGTGCTGATCTCCAAAGTCATTCACATGTATTTACTTTTATCTAAATGCCTCAGATAATGGGTAAAA
>VZTV01123382.1:0-14183 GCA_013400875.1 Anhinga rufa
CAGAGCAGAGTCTAGTCAAGCCCTACAGGGACTAAGCCATCACTGAATCTGTTTTATTTGAGTACAGACAGTAGGAACAGTTGTATACCTGAGCATCCTCTGACCACATCTGTGTCTACCAAAAGTGCAGCTATCGATAGCTGAGTCAGCATTTACAATAGATACTTCAGTAAAATACAGGCAAAGGTTACTATCATGGTGATATGAAAACGCATCAGGACCAAACATTGGAAATCATATTGTTACAGTGAATGAAGACTTTGAAAAACAATTACTAATCTGAAGTGCCTTCTTGAGAATCCTTTAAGGAACTTAAATAATAACATAAACTTAAATAATAACATAAAGTGCCTTAGTTTATTATTTTCAGAAAGTGGAACATTCTTGGCCTTGAAATACTGTCAGACAAAATGTTTCATTTGGGACACAAAAATACCTAGGTATTATCTCAAAATCACTAGTCTTATGCCTCTTGCATAAGTTTATGAATTTTAAGTTCTCTCTGGTTGCATCAGATGGAACCTACCTGCATCTATTTATCTACATTGCTGGGAAACTGAAAATAGAGGGAAATTTACATTGTAGAAATTGACAGTGTCTGTACCATATATCTGATAAAATATATGACATTGTTAAAAAATCTACACCTACTCCAGAAAACACATTATTAATAACATAAAGTGCCTGACACTGACTGCTTACATTTCATTTTGCCACAATCCCATGCCTCAATGTCTTGCTTCAGTATCTTTTTAGAAATGCTTCATATCTCATCTGTGGGATGAGAGCAAAACCACCACTCTAACCTATTTTTGGACTCTTTTTTTTCTGAGGGTGGGATTTGTTTTGATTTTTCTCCCTTTTCTTTGATATTTACATGACTAGAAAATTACATTTGAGATATACACAGTCCCTTAGGAATTTCTGAAATCACTAGGACTGCTGGTATGGGCATATTTTTGGCTTTGTGGTAATGAATATGCTCAGAGGATCTATCCTACAACTTTTAGAAGTAGGGCAAATTTGTTTCAGCAAGAGCAGACTTTTATTCTCAGAGCTTCACACAAGCTATTTATAAGTTGTTCTTTTGGTAAGATATTCATCCATCATAACTTTATTGGTCATAAGGTAGATTCCCATCAGATGTCCGATCCAAGGCTGGTGAGGCCAGTGTTAAGACTCAATGGTACATTTGATTAAGATAAGTAGCAGCAGTTAATTTTCTATTTTGTGGATTTGGAGCAGCAACAAAATACATCAGTAAGTGGCTTGCAAACACAGCTCTGATTTCCCCCAGCTGGTTGGAATCTGCGTGGTATAAGGATCTTCATGGCTAACAGGTGATGGAGGCTCACCAGATCCAACCCAGTGCTCATATAGCAGAAGGACTGAAATCCTAATGGGCACTGCCAGAAGCTTCCCAGTGCATATGGGACAGTCATGCCTTGGCTCTGCATCAGGGCAGTTTGGGAGCATACAGCACAAAACCTCAAGGGCTTCTGGACTCAGCCACACCATGCTCATTGCAAGAGCAAGGTCCTCATTTGCAGATGAGCTTGGGCATGCCCCATTTTGACATTCCAACAACAAGCAGAGCATAGTCATCAATATATAGTGGCAGTTGAAGTGAAAGATTACAATGCAAGGCATGATGTCTTGCCTCGGTTCTCTTGCTAACAGGCCAGCAAGAAAAATAAAGCTCTTGTGATTTATACTTGCAGAGTAATCTCCACAGTAATGTGAAATATGATAGTTCAAATGGGTAAGAACAATGACAGCTGTTACCACTTTTGACAGGCAATGGGTCTGGAGCTTGGTGATGTATTGCATGCTGTCTGGGGTTTGTGCAGCCCACTTATCTTCAGGATGTCATTTTGTTTTTTGTTTTTCTCTTTAAAAGAAAAACATCTTTTAAGTCCTTTGGTTTGATATTGGAGACTTAACAGTTTCTGTTTGGTAAAGAATTTTGCTTTCTTGTGATCTTTTCTTGGAAAATGGCTCTGCACAGATTCCTAAGAAAAAGTTTTGAATGTTTATCCTGCTTTGATAAGGTAAAATAACGTTCTCTTTTATCTTTAATTTTATTTTAATTGGACCTGCAACAAAGATAGCTAATTATATGAGGAATTTTACTTTTGACACATTTCAAGCTAAAATATCACTAAAACACATAAATATGTCTGAATTTTAGACTTGCAATTATATTTAGTGAAGGGTAAACAATATTTTATGTCAGATAACACCAGACCAGACCCTGAGATAATAAAGACATGGAATTATACCCCAAACCCTTGACCTATCTCTGTGAAATTGGTGGTGAAGAGTTTTCTAGAAGAAGGGTGGAAATTCAATACAAGTGAGAAGCATGTGTCTTGCAAAGGCTCATGGGGTGGTCAGAGCTTTGGTTGTTCTCCAGTAACAAATAGAACAAACCTGCTTCTTTCTCCTGCCTTGGTCATAACACCACATGAAAATCAGCACAACAGGATCTTGCTGGACTTAGTTTTGCTCCCTTTTAAACCAATGATATTGCTTCTTAGCTACTCATTTCTATGGGAAATAGAGCCAAGCTTTAAGTCCTTACAATTTCCTCTGTTTCTAATTTCACTGGCGTCGAGTTCTGACCAGTTAATCAAATGTCTTTTGTGTTGCAGGTGCCTTTATGTTTATTTTGATTAGTGTACCAGTTGCTATTTTTAGGTCTTTGGGTTGAATGAATGCCAGCACAGACCTTAAACCATAACAAACGTGTTTTTAACCTTGCCATTTATTTTTATGTCTCTATATCCAAATAATCAGGATGTGGTTACCTGTGAAGGTAGTAGACTACTACTTCAAATTTCAATGCACACCCACATACAAAAATATACATTGTAGAGGGTTACAGCTTTAAAAACACCAAGACAGACCCTTGTCTGACTTTAATGGCTGTTGCCATTGGACTTGAGAGACAGTGGTACTACCTGGTTTACTGCTTTGTCCTAGTCCTTTGATTCCAGTGAACTTAATCTGCTTCGCCCCTACAGAATAACCAGCAGCTTTCTTCCTTGCTGTTGATCCCTCATGGACAATATAAAAAAAAAAATGATAATGGAGTAACCAAATAACAGAAGCACATATAAAAATTATTGAAATAGCCAAGCAAGAAACAGAGTTTCAAGAAACAACACTACAAATTTTGTATCTTTACTTTTTAAAACTGGACTCCAAACACTTTTGTGGCTTTTTTCTTTTGTAATGTGGGAAAAAGTACAAATCCAAATAGTTTTTACCATGTGTTTTCTGCCTGAGCTAATAGGAAATTTTCTATGCAGAGGATAAAACAACTATCATACATCATAGAAATGTATTTATACATCCTTTCTATTTCTGTTTTTGCCAAGTGGAGACTCAGCGAAGAATGGCAGAATCAGGCTTGAATTATACTCTGGGGCAGGACCCGGAGACAGAGTAATCAGCAAATTAGTAGATACCCTCAGCACTAGAGGCCCCAGCCTAGTTCTTATTAACATCAGCTGAAATATTCCCACCTGGGTGAGTTGGAGTCACATCAGGTTTTAAGAGCTAGATCCAAATCCAAACAAGAGCTTAAACACAGTAGCCTAAACCCACGGCCAGAGAAACCCCTGCAGGAAGCAGCTTCCTGAGCCTCTGCATGGTTTAACTGCATCCAGCAAATAAGCCCCACACAGCTGCTCACTCACTCCCCTTGGTGGGATGGGGGAGGGAATCAGAAGAGTAAAAGTGAGAGAACTCATGGGTTGGGATAAAGACAATTCAATAGATAAAACAAAAGCCTTGTGTGCGAGCGAGGCACAACAAGGAATTCATTCACTCCTTCCCATGGGCAGGCAGGTGTTCAACCATCTCTAGGAAAGCAGGGCTCCATCACGTGCAACGGTTACTCGGGAAGACAAACACCATCACTCCAAATGTCCCCCCTCTTCCTGCTTCTTCCTCCAGCTTTTTATTGCTGAGCATGACGTCATATGGTGTGGGACATCCCTTGGGTCAGTTGGGGTCAGCTGTCCCGGCTGTGTCCCCTCCTAGCTCCTTGTGCCCCCCAGCCCCTCGCTGGTGGGGTGGGGTGAGAGGCAGAAAAGGCCTTGGCTCTGTGTAAGCCCTGCTCCTTGTGAAGTGAAGGGCAGTCAGCTGGCATTATCTGTTTTTTATGCAGTGACTCTGTAAGATAAAACATATTAACAGCCATGGGAACAGAATCTGCCTTTGCTTTCACTTCTTAAAGATCTTTGGAGCAAGGTTTCTCTGGGAACTTGGGAATGCATCTGTGAAACCATTAATAGATTGTTCTCCTTTACAGATGCTGCAGTTCCAGCTTGTTGTGGTGCATTTGTCCCTTGTGATTACCCTGCTGCAGTGGCACTCTAGCTCAGTGCTCCTCGCGGAGGCAGTGCCAGAGGTAGGTAAATATTTCTGGTGGTTGTCACATAACCCTGCTCTTCCTCTGGTTGTTCTTGGCCACAGAGTGGAAGACACCATGGTCTCCAAACTGTGTTGGAAAGTGAACGGTGGGTATTGAGTCTGTGAGGGCAAAGCAGGAGCAGGACTCCCCCAGTGAAGAGTGATGCAAGTTGAATGGCTCTGGGAGGACAGGCAGAATTAAGTCTCATTCAGATTCATGCAACCTCTCCTGAGGCACCATGGGATTTTCTGTGTGTTAAAACTGTTGTCCAGTGACTTTGGATAGCTAACTTCCTGCAGAGGGAAAGGAGGTGATGGGGTGGGGTGGGGAGGAGCAAACTCCTTTAACATTGAAGGGAAGGTTTCATTCTTCTTAAAGACAAATAAGCATGAGAAGTCTGCAGCTTTCAGAAGCCACAGGGAGAACACCACCTGCACAAAAGTCACAAATTAAAGGAGGCAGAAGATACAAAGAGAGGGAAGGAGCAAAGTAACTTGCCTAAGCTTGTAAAGGAAAGCAGCCAATGTCTCGCATTTCATCCAGTACCATATGCAGAGGTTGCACCTGAAAATACTTCTACTTCATCATCTTTTTTCATGTCACCTCGACACAAAACAGTTCTGGCAGGAATGGTATTTATGTAACGGTTTCATGCTATAAAAACACCAGGGATCTAAAAGTTTTATCAAAGTAGCGCTGTTTGGCTGCAGGGTCTTTACAGAAGTTTTTAAGATCAGCTTAGAAGTTAGATGTGTACTGAAGACTATTGATGGATCCTTCTACCTTGCTCTCTGTCTTCAAGTGAGCATGCCCTGATTATACAAAATAATATTTGTTATAGAAAATAGGGCTTGGGGGAACCACTCCCCATATCAGTGCTGCAGCAGCTGCTGTTCTGATGCCACAGAGACCTGGTATCCTGTCTCTATCAATGATAGGTTTTTTTTGGTTTGTGTGTTTGTTTGGGTTTTTTTTTGTTTTGGTTTTTTTTGTTGTTGTTGTGAAAAGAATATAAGAACACAACATCTTCAGAGACTTCCTGATCCAGAGACTTGCACTGGACCAGGGCATATTTTAGTTGCTGATGAGCCTGTATTTGTCTTTGAAACAATTTAAAATCTTGGTATCCACTACGTCCTTTCGCAATGCATTCCACTTCATCTATGTGATGTGTTTAAAAAGTAGCTCTGTATATTTATTTTAAATCCGCTATCTGGTGACTTCATTGGGTGGACTGGGGAGCTCTTCTTCTTGAAGAAAATATTACTAGTCTTTATTAACCTCTTTGCTGCTTGTAAGTTTATAAACCCTCCACTGTACCCCCATCTCCACTCTTACCTATTTGCTTATCTGTGAAGTTGTGGTTTGTTCAGTTATTCACCATAGGAAAACTGGTGTCTACTTCTGACTATCATTTAGCTGTCTCTTTAGTTTTTTACAATTCTATCATATCCTTTTTAAGACCAAGTAAGTGGTACTGCACAAAGTACTCAAAAGCAGAAGCTAATTTTTACCTTCTAGTTTCAAGTGTTTTTGTAGATATTTATCCCCACTAACCAGAGGGGAGAGTTCAGTCTTTTTTAAAGGCATAATTTTGTTGCAAACTTATATGAAAGTTTTATAACCCTGAAAGGGAACAGAAAGGATTGCTCAGTGCACTTGAGGTTCATAAAAAGTAAAGTCAGAGGACAATATGAGATCCTTTACAAAAGTATTAACAGTGCTACATCATTTGTGTGATATTGTGGTTGTATGCTCCTCCTTATATAAAAAACAGTTTTATACACTCCGTCACTGGTTACGTCACCCATCAGTAGTGGGAAATGTCATCACCATAACTATGGTATGGATCACAGTAGATACAAACATATGTGATGGCTTCCTTTACATTTGTATTAAACCCACTGTGTATGAATAAGAAAGACAGTGGTGTGCTTCTAAAGAGAGAGAAAAACATGCTTCAAGGTATGTAATAAAAGTTTTAGTTAGAATTTTTTATCTAATTCCATGAAGATCAAGTGGAGCAAGAAGGCAAACGTTTCATCTGAAGAGAGAATGATTTGAGCTTGAAACCTGATTTCGTAGACTAGCTGCTGCCCTATATTTTTCTGTTATTTGCAAACCAATTATTTCATTTTGATTTGTTTCATTTCTCTCTTGATAGACCTCAATATTCTCAGCTATTCCAGATAGTGAAGTAGAGTTTGGTTTTGAAAAGGTGTGTTAAGCCTAATGTCATACCTAAGGTTCAAAATTCTGTGTTGAGTCAACATACTGTTCTTTCCTTTCTTTCTCCCCACATAGTGTTACTGCATAAATTCTTTGAATGTCAGTGTTGAGCAAGTTTATTTTGGGATATGTTTTGCACAACAATTAATATGTCAGCTTTGGATGGAAAGTTCTTTATAAGTTTTCATTAGTATTTATTAGCATTGATTTAAAAAAAACCAGTTTTCTGAATAGTATCAGGATGAATAATATCAGGATGGATATTGGAGTCTAGTAATGGTGATTGCATTTTTAAAAAGGATTAAATTACTCAGCTCATGCTATAAGTGATAACTTGTCACACTGCTGAGGTAGGGATAGTGGGCTGGCCTACAAAAACAGGCTTTCTGAAGCAATAAATATTGATAATTCTTGCAATAATAATAATGGCAAGTTCAATTCTATGAAAAAAAAAATCCCAGCCTTTTATGGCAAACTCTTAGGAGTGAAAAATGGCCATGTTTCACAGAAGGAACTTTGTTTTAAAATACTGGCCCAGGTTTAGTATCCTAGTGATTAGGTATTTATAGGACTACTGCTGTGACACTGTTTGAAATGGTTTCTCTGGAACTTGAGGAGCAAGCAAACATAAACCCTTCCTTTTGCAGCCTTTGGAGCCTTCTACTGCTCTGGGCATGGGAGCACATCCCACTGCCAGTGAAGAGAAGTCAGCCACCAACCTGGCAGCCAAACTGTTCCTTCTTGATGAGCTGGTGTCTCTGGAGAATGAGGTGACGGAGACCAAGAAGAAAAGAAGTTTCCCAGGATTTGGCTCCCCGATTGACAGGATTTCTTCAACCTCTGTGGATACTAAAGGCAAACAGAGGTAAATTCTTAGATGCTCCTACCAGTGATAAAGTTAGCAGAAGGTTGTTGGTAGGTGCCCTGGATACATATCTGTTAGCTTTAGCCACCAGCAGGTTTATTGGTCAGTTGTGAAGTGCCTGTGATCAGGGTACCAGAAACCATTCTGGTTGCATGGTGTGTAATCCTTCAGCTGTGATGAATAATACATGTACTAGTTCATTTATCCCCGCAGTGCCATACGGCTAACAAAGAACATTTAGGCATATGTGGGTTTTTTATGTTTCTTTTCACTGATGTGAACCAACATGCAGTTTAAAATTGCTTTTTTGATCATGAGATTATTTAAAGCAAAAATATGCCCGTGGTTCAAAAGCAGACTAGGTGTTCCCAAGGCTGGGGTGAAGGGAAGGTATGGTGGTGTGCATATCTTGAATAGCAAGATGAAGAACACATCGTGAAAATGGGCAGACAGTTAATAGAGTGGTTTTCAAGACCTCAATCAACTTAAGATAAACCACAGTTTAATCAATAGAGCAGTACAGCAATACCTTCACAGTACATGTTTGAAGATAAGCATGTTTATAACAGGGCTAAGCAATGACGCTTGATATGGCTGGGTTAGCCAGTGAGTTTGGGGCAAAGCTCAAGGGGCTGTTCACTGTATCTGAAAGAGCTTAACTGTCTTGTTCCCTTCTTCTGGTAACTGTCTTCTTTTGGATGGAATCCCCAATGCCACAAAGTATTTAATAACATGCTTAAAGCTTAATCTGGAAGTGGAAAATATTCGCAAGAGCCAGTCAACATTACAAGTGTTTTTTTTTCAAACAGAGTTTTGCAATATTTTCACATTGTTTTTCCATTTATCCACCCAGTCTGCTACTAGGACTTTTTGACTGCAGCCAAAAGTGATAAAATATGAATTTCTTAAAACCTTGAGTAGAACTATTCTGTTCTGTATATCTCTTCAAGAGATCAGAATCAGCTCATTCTTTGTTTGCTTTTTAGTATGTTTTTCATTTCAAGGGGAAGAAATACAAGGTAATTTTTGAAGCTGCAATGCCATTTTTTGCAAAAGTACATGGTATTCCCAATGTGTCTTGTGCTTTTTGGGTGGAAATCTTGTTTCATTCTATGTGCAGTACAAGGGGAAAAAATAATTAAAAAGGAAATTGTGGTGAAAATTATCCAAGTTTTCTAACAGCTTGTTTCTGAATAATAAGCTCATGCAAATGAGTGACACACTGCACAAAGTTCCTCCCTTTCCAGCATCATCAGCATAGTTTGCAGTTTTGCATTGAGATTATCACTTTGGGAGAGCTGATTAGCTTTTGAGTTTGGGATTGAATCATTTATTAGAACCATTTGAGCTGCCTTGATCACTGCATTGATAGTCGGATACTACCATCAGTACAGACCGCAGATCAGATGAGTGCTACAAAACAGTAGAAAGGCTGCACCATTAGGTGGAAACAGGCAGAGGCTGCTGCACTTAGATGAATAAAACAGAGGACTGTCATGCATAGAGTAGATAACAGCCCATTCCTGTACCAGCTGAGATGGTTACCTTTAGAGACCAGATAATGACTTTTGAAGTGCAAAAGCTGTTAAATAGATTCAGACCCCTGAATTAATACAGTGTGTGTAGTGCTTGGCAACACAGCAGGAACTTTTGGAAAAGAACAATTAAAATATAAGTCCACTTTACAGATTGTTGTGGCACCCACCAGTTATAGGAGGGCCCAGATCCTAATCTTTCTCATCAACATAGATTTATAAAGCTTTGATAGCATGGGAAAAGCATGCCAGAAGACATGAGTCTTCAGAATATGTAGAAAGACCCATAGACAGAGGAGGCGGCTCCGGGAATCTTAGAAAAGGCTATTTTAAATAGAGAACATCACTTTGTCCCTAGAAAGTGATGAAATAGGTACAGTCTGGTTTGGAATATGGAAACGGTGCAGCAGGCTGGGGAGGGAGTGGTGGCTGTCCTGTTGTGGCTCTGGATGGCCACGGGAGGGGAAGCTCCACTGCACTGCCTGCCTGCCTGCTCAGCCTTTCCCCTTGGCATGAGGTTACAATTTCCTCCTCTGCTTAACTACAGAGCATGATGGTGCTACAACTAATGACGCAGAATCCTCCCCTCTCCCCCCACGTAATCCAATCTGGGAAATTAATTCCCTTTTATCAAATCAGGCTCAGTATGACTCCAGCAGCCCAAGTCTCCCACCTGCCCCTCACCAGCTTGTGCCTACACCTGCAGGGAAAAGAGTACTGCCCTTGAGGCAACAGACTGAGGATCAGCCCTTGGCTTGCTTTCTCTTGGCTTTCTCTGTGCCTTAGTGGAACAATGCTGTATATGTAGATGTTTGAGGAAGGGACAGTGAGGACTATACAAATGGCTCCCCTTCATTTGTGGTGTGCTGGAGCTGCTCCAGCATGACCGATGTGGTGGTCCCTACATACATGGTATACTGTCAATTCCCATTTCTTGACCTCATCTGAAAAGTAGCTAGAAAAGAGGCAGTGTGAAATGGGCTGTTGATGCTGGAATGATGCCTCTGGGCTGAGCCCGTGCCAAAGAGGTGTGAGGAAAGGAGTCTGCTCAGATGAGACCATGGACTAGACAGACAGTCCTGGGTGAAGTGTGCAGAGCCCCCAGCACCCCAGGCTGGGTAACCATGGCAGTGCTAGCACAGAGAGTTAGGCTTGAGTGCGCCATAGCGTGCTCTCCTGCTAGTTACTTTGCATTTGCCAACTTACAGAACAAAATTTCTTGTTATTTATGTTCCTTTACAAGGACAGATAGAGAAAAGAGTTCATCTTCCAGGGCTTCTCTTAGACTTGCATTTCACTAGCAAGTATTTCCAAGGGTGAAAGTTGAGGTTATTCTCAGCTGCAGAAAATCTCATTTCCACAATTAATTACAGTAAAACTTCTGCTGGTGGAAAAAATGCTCAAAAATGCAGAATTAAAATGGGAAGACTTATTTTTTATATTAAAAAAATAATGAAATATTCCTGTATATAATTTATTTCTCACTTTTCTCATGCCCTCATTCATCAAATCATCAGGAAATGTACCATATGGAGGAAAAAAACAAAACCAAAAAACTTCCATTTTTCAATCTCATCAAAGGGTTGCTACTATACAATTTTGAGAACAGTGCATTGCAGGAGACCCCGCAGGAAAATCAGGTCTCCTCTGACTTGACCCCTCTGTTACTGTGCAATACTTTCTACCTCCTTGCTTACCTTAGCCCCAGTTGCCTCTGGAGGTTCCAGTGAGCCAGGCTAATGAGACACCTGAAGTATCTGATACTATGAATGAAACAAATCCCCTTTATACATGCAGTATATCTTCTTTCTTTTATGATTAGCAGTTAACCTGTGAAGTTATTTGCTGCCAAATAAAAACAGGGATAGTGGCTCAACATCAGCCAGTCTGTAAAACAGGTGCAACTCCTGCCTATTTTTTATAAGTCAAGTGAAGCATCTTATTTTTAAACACTCGCATCTTTGGCTGGTCCTCCGCAACTGTTCTGTCTGAACAATAAGTTGTTAGTGGGATGAATGGAGGCATCAAAGATGTAGTAACATTTAGATTATTCCTATGATTTCTTTCCCTTCTTTGCTTTTTTCCCCATGCAGGAAAGTGGTTGAGCTGCCTAAGAGACGGTTCGGAGTTCCTCTTGACCGGATTGGAGTGAGCCGTCTCGGCAACACCAAGGGTTAGCAGTTCCTGCAAGTAAGCCAAAGTACTCCGAGTGTGGGCAGGCTCAGAGAACCCCACCTGTTCTCAGTTACATGGAAGTACTCAAGTCATGCCAGTAGGCTTGGAAAGAGTGCCTTGGGGAATGAATGTGTTTCTTATAACACGGATTGTGACTGTCAATTTAGCTTGAATACCCTAACCCTACAACTTAGTATCCCCCTACAAGAAAACAAGTATTCCTAACATTTCCATCTCCTGTAGACCAACTTACAGTGTGTTTGTCCAAGCCTTCCATTTCTGACATGTGAAAATGTAATGTTTACTGCTTTTCTGCCTACAGGTGCTTCTGTTCTGAATGACTGATGCTGTATTGGAAACATTAGAGAAATATGGAAGAAGCATCACAGCATGTGTTGTCGTTGACTAATGATACAACACTTAAGGAACTGACCTCCTGCAAAATCTGTTTCACATTGCATTTTACAAATGTTGCATTTACAAATAACAAATTCCGTTCATCAGGTCAGAATGTTCTCACAGTTGTGCACGGTGTCACTGATAGGAGGGAACAGAAAAATATGTATATAGTTTAATTGCATGGCATTTATTTCTTAAACATGCAGCAGTTCATTATCCTAGCAAGGACTGTTAGAATTTTTGGATTGAAAATAAAACTTCCAGAGATGCCAACAGCAGTCCATGAAAAGCAGACAGTTTGCTTTGCACATTTCTTTCAAGGGGGTGTGTGTTTGGTAGATGAAGGGAAGATTTAATAGGTATGGGACAAACCTAGAATTTATTTGAACTGCTATTTGGGAGAAGATGTCCACTGACTTCACTAGGAGTTAGCCCAAACAAGAACTGTGACAATACCTTAGTACTTGTCCTGATGTTTTTAGTAGTCTTTTTCCTATCTCTGCACCATAGTTAGGCATGTTTTCATCGTATGGCAGATCCTGAAATGTGGTGAGACTTCTAGTTTCCTCCTCTAAGCTGATGAATATATTTCACTCCTCCCTATGCATAACATAGGATAGTGTCCAAGTATGAAGTCATCTACCTTCTAGGCCATCTGCATCATATGCCTTATTTTAGCCTCTTGATATGTGCATGGGGCATAATCAGACATCCAACTCTAAAAGTTCAAGTATTTCTCACTCTGATAAAATGTAAACATGTCCTCTCCACTTCATTTCAGAGTAAAACAGGTTATCTTAAATCCTGTTTCATGCTTTTCACTTCTTTCCAGATTATAAAATATAGTTCAAAAGAGCTGTTTGCTGACATCTCAATGCTCGGATTCCTAGTTGATATTTTCTAAACCTCACATGCTCCTTCTTGGACTTTGGTCCATGTCAACTATATTCCTTGGATTGCTGTTCTTGGGTATAAATCATCCTTAGCATTGCAAAAGAAGATCCATTGAGAAAGGGATTATGCAGGACTAAGAAAAAAAATTATTCTTGCCAAACACCCTGTGTTAGGCAGAGAGTAAGGCTGGAGGTAGGAATTACATGTTAATTTCCTAATCTTATACGAGGCACAAAGCATCTGGCCATAAGCTAGAAAAATGGAGAAAAATGCAGTCAGCTTCTCAGTCAGCTACAAGAAAGGAGTTGGGAAGTCAATGAGTCTTTGAAGTTAAAGCTATTGTAAGGATTGGGACTTTGGGACAATTGCCTCAGTTGAGGCCATGGTGGGAGATGAGGCTCCCACTCAGAATGGCAGGTAGCATCCAATTCACGTCTGAGAGGGGGCAATGCTTAGCCATAGCAGGGGCCTTTCTCATTTTCCTTCTTTCTTACAGCCCTGCCCTGAGACCAGGACTGGTCCAGCCATAGAAAATTTTCAAGAAACTTTGCTTTTTCTTGACATCTCCAATATAGGCTGATGCTGCTAAGAGCAGCTGCGCTCACCAGTAAATCACATCAAGAGGTGCCCCCATCTTTCCCATCAGGTGGAGCACTCTCTAGCTGAGTTAGGTAATCATTCCTCCCTTGGTGGGCGAGTTGTCAGTGCTTGTGTGTGAGGTGAAGCACCGCAGGTGCTTTCCAGACCAAGCTTTTGAAAGTCATAGAAAAAAAGAAGCGCTGGAAGTCCTTATGTGGTCATCTTGGATTTCCGCTCTCTGGTTCCACTGCTCATTTTCTGCCTTTAAGTTTGCAGGTGAAGGCTCTGAGAGCTGGATTGAGTTGGGTGCATGTAGACTGGCTGACTCTAGACAGGATTTTCTGTCCATGCTACAAGCAAGTCTGCAAATGCAGTCCCAGAGAAGCTCAGACCCTGTCCTCTGCAGTGCACTGCCACCACCTATCCTGAGCCTGCCCTGTGGTTTAGTAAACAGTTATCTTGCACAGAGCTTATCCAGACAGTCTGCATATAATCTGCTTGCAAGGTAGCCATATGTATGGGGCATAGGCAGATTACAAAAGTGATGACCTGACCACTCATACAACTGTCTGTCAAAAGCAGCATGGACAGAGTCATTGCATGACATATTTTTGGATACTCGGATCAGAGGAATCCAATGTGAACACAGCAGCTTTGCAAAGACAGTGCTGGATCATAGAAGTATTTGTCAGTTGGCAGGTGTTAGCCTGGGCTTCCAAATGAAGTGGGGTTTAAAGCCTGTAAATTGTGTGCAGAAATGCCCTCCATCTGAAGGGTGATGTGGAAGCAAAGCAGGACAGAGGTGCCTGTGGTGGTGGCGTTTGGAAGCGGGAGCTGGAAGCTTCAGTCCTGCTCTTGGCTCCTACCTCACTGTGTGGATTACTTGGGAGAAAGCAATAGCCTTTCTGTTCCTCTGCCCCATCCACCATAGAGCACACTGAGACCTCTTGTGGCTCAAAAAGCACTCTTTAAAATCCATAAATTGGCAGGTTTAAAACTGGCTGTTTAAACTATGATGATGTCTGAAAGGCTGAACACCACAATTTGTTTTCATAGGCAATATTGGATAGCTTTAGTCATCGTG
>VZTV01123383.1:0-14217 GCA_013400875.1 Anhinga rufa
TTCTGTGATTCTGTGATGTGTATTCTCATTACCATAAGGGCATTGGTGGAGAGGTGGAACAATATTAACAAAACATAAACAGTGGCACAGTCACATATGACAACTTGTTTAGCTACTGATTGTAGGCTTGAGCTCTCAGTTGTTTCTCTTTGCTAGTAGAGTCTGCATGAGCTCAAAGGCTAACAGGTTCTTGAGAACTTAGAAGAACAATTTCCACTTATTTTGATTCAGAATATTGGCAGTTTTGAAATTAGGTTGACATTTCAAATGCTTCACTGAGTTCTGCAACCTAGATCCATCCTGCATATCTGGAGCCATTTAACAGCTAGGACCCTTTAGATCCCCAACAGTCAGTGAAAAAAGACTCTTTCAGGGGACAGTTCAGAAGCTGCAACACACTCTGGAACATAAAGACATGTAGGCTCCTCTATCTTTGTTACTGGAGCTAAATGCCTGAAATGAGATGCCTTGAATCTGAGTTTGAGTAATAGGAAACAGCTAGGGATGCATACTTGTGAAAAAAACCCCAGACTTTTTCCTAATTTCTTTTTGTCCCCCTCCTCTTCCAAAAAATTTTCTAAGCTGCTTCGTATGTCTGATCATTTTTTACTGGCTTATAAGAAATGCTCTTTGAGACATGCCATAAAGGTTCTGTTTTTCCAAGATCAGTCTGTGACCTGACATTCAGGATATTTGATGCCAGACTCTAGACCAGTTCTTTGAGCAAGTTATATCAGCTTAACCAAACTGGAGCTGCCTTCTTTGAGAAGCAACACTACAAATCCTTGCTATGGACTAAAATACATTTTTCTCTTTTTAAAAACATGAGCAAACATTCTATCAAAATAAATATTTTACATATATACACATAATTTTTACAAATATTTCATTTATCTACAGAGTAGTGCTCTGAGAGGCTCCCCAATTCTAGTTTCTAACAGATCATTATCTGTGTTTAACAAAAAAACCCCAAGACTCCAAAACACAAAATTGTCAAAAAAACCAACTTGCCACACATCCCAGAGTATCCTCTTCAAGCAAGAAGGTGACCCTTTGGATGCTATGATTTCTAAGATCTTAGCCATGGCAAACATAACCTGAAGTTACACTTCACTCATTGCTGCCCTTTAAACACCACCAGCATATATTGTACTAGCAGAAAACGAAATATAACGTTTAGTGTGTGCCTTTCAAAAAGCCCCCACCAAGAAATGAGCCCTTTGGGAATCACAACTGTCTGTGGAAGCATATAAAACACAAGCTCTGTGATTTGGTGGCTTCATTTGAAAATGACTTGTGTTTCTTTCTCACTGAATGGCAATGTAAACTGCAAACACAGAGTGTGTCCACTTTGAAGGCTGTCTAGCTCTCTAGTGTCTTGCCAGTTCTTGTAAAAGCTGGGCTTGTGTACCGCTCTGCAGATCCCAGGGCAGCAGAAGCAGGTTTCTCTAAACTGCTTCAATCAGCAAGGGGTCATTTCCCTCCGTGGGGAGAGTGAGGCAGGTCTTAAGATGGACTCACTTTTTGACCTCCCTTGTTATTTATGAAGTCTTCTGGGAACATACTCTTTATGTTTGAATTTCAAATGGGGAGTAGGATGAGCAAATATATTTGCTTAGTATATGGCTACAAGTAGTCATTAGAAAATAAACCTGTGGGAGGATGCAAGATGGATGTGGTAAAAGCTGGAAAAGTTAGTTTGGGTGGGATACACCTTTATGTCTGGTTATAGTCTCTTCTGATCCAGACAATGTTATGAATTTGGTGCCCAGTTGTGGTCATGCAATTGAGTCCAGTGTCCCATGACTTCAGCAGGATGGTTCAGATGCAGCAGTCCAAGCTGGATCAGTATCTAGCCTGATAGAAAAACACTCCTCATGGGGGAAACCTTGCTTTATAATCTAGTGAAACATGGTAAGGAATGGGTTGCTGCAACAAAAGGTAAAGTGTGAAAATAGTTGCGACTGCTCAGCAAACTGTGATTTCTATTTCATGCCTTTTGGCAGCCTCATGCTTTTTGCATTCTCCTACATTACCAACATACATAATACATAATACTCAGGCTCCAGCATCGCCTGTCTCTCCAGTAGACCCCAGGGACTCAGTTGTGTTCACTGTCAGTGGGGATTGTTCAATGTTATTATTGAAATCCATCCCTGGGAACCAGCCTTGAGCCGTCCAGTGCCTTCAAAGACCCTTGACTCTCTACATGCCTCCTTGCTTCTCAAGTGCTAATGATGGCAGGATTTGGCCAGGCAGGCTGGCTTACTCCAAGAGTTTTCTATAAATGTGATACTGTTTTCTGTCATGCAGAGGTTTTATCTTTGTTGTGGAGGCTCTGTTACCTCTGAGTGGTTTCTTTTAGAGAACAGGTTTGATATGAAAAGGTTATTAAAGTTTATACAGTTTGTATGGTATGAATGTTGTTTCAAAATCTATTTTAATGATGGTTTTGCCTTCTTAAGTTTCTAAACACAAATGTTCTAAGTATTTAAGCACAGTACAAAGGCCAATTTTATTCATATTCATAAATATGCCCAAGCATATTTATGAATATGAATATCTGATATGAATATGAATATAAAGCATATTTGATCAACATTTATGCTTTCTTTTTATCTGTTCTTACTTTCACTCATCATTCCCTTAGGTCACTTAAATTAACATTAACTACATGATATATTCCCCCAAATTCCCATTTCCCTGCCTTCATCCAAACTAACATCTTGAAAGCTGAAAGAAGAGTTTGGTTGTGAACAGAACTGAACAGCTAAAACTCTCACCTTGCAGAGATACAGAATATATGTGCCCCCCCCCTCTTCTGTACCATTCATCCATTTGCACTTGGAATAAGGTGCCTTGAGAAATAAGGTGAAGACAGGACAGAGGTGCCAGGCACACTGACATTGGGGCAGCCCTTTTCCCAACCTCACTGTACTATGTGCTGCAGCTCTTAGTGGGACTAGCAATGCCAGGACACAGTGGTATTTGGAGTACATGTGGACCTGTAGTCATGGCATCTGCTGGTTGAATGGACAGATACAGAGACAAAAACCTCTGATTAAAATGTCATGCAGTATAAGCAACATTATACACACCTCAAGAGATCTCCTTTTACACTATGGGGCTGCATCAATTTTTCTGGTCATAAGTTTCTGTTGATTTAGTCATGTTATAAAACTATTTAAAGACAAGCACTTCATATTGAAACACCTCTTATGAGCACTATCCTCTTCTCATTCAGAGGAAAAATACATATTTAATAACAAGTTTGATTGCAGCTTTTCCCATGTAATGATCAGATGCCTTTTTTGACTTATCTCCAGTTTTGGTGCTAAATGGAAAAAGAGAAGCAAGGCATCGCAAACTGTTGCCTTTAACCCATGTCTTGTGTTTTGTCCTTTTTTCCCATGCTAGCTCATATTTGCACCAGGGAGTCAGACAAGATCATCACAATGTTCTCCTTTTGTCCATAAATCTCATGAATCTATGATCTATTTTTTGCCTTGGTTTCTGTCATATTTAATTAGTTAAACAAATTTATGCCAAAACAGTGTTGGAAAAGAACTCTCTCAAATAATGAACTGCTTCCTAAAATCACATGAGAATTCAGTAGGAAGCCCATTAATCCAATGAGTTACTGAATGAGTTAGCATTCAGTTCTGAAAGGGATGTCTCAGATGTAAGACAAAAGCTTGAGCTGAGCACAACATAGTTCTGTGGTAATTCTTAATATTTCAGTTTTTCACTGTGCTGAAATACAAGAAGTTAAAATCACACGCATTTTTTGAAACATAATTAAAAGCTTGCGCCAAATTACAAAAGCCTAAATTTTGGTATAAAGCAATCAAAATTTTCTAATGAAAACAACATTTGCTGTAAAGCTCTGATCCTGAAGGATGTATTAACAAACTGTGGGAAACAACAAATTACTAAACATTGCATCTTTGGCCAGTTTCTGGTTGCATAATTGCAGGCTGACTCCTCTGTAGTTTCAGAGGAGATGGCATCTCTTCCCCCTGCTTCCTGTTTACTTGCACACAGCTTCACCATGAACTACATTTCATTGGGTACAATCACATATCACAGGACCTGTTTAAGGATGAAAGGCAGTAAATGAACAGTATTACCCTTTTTCTTGCTCAGAGAAGCCAGAGAAATGTTGTCAGCATTCTCTGCTGTGCAAGGCGTAGAGTCAAGCCCTTATAATCTTCCTGAATGTGGCAGAAACTCCTTTGCTATAGGATTTCCTGCTATGTAATTGAAATGTTTGCCTCAGACGAGGAATTTACTTCCACCAGGCACCAATCTATCCTTACATGCCAGACTGGCAGCTTCCTTTGTTGTTTTGAAGAGGCTGGAAATTCTTTCAGGAATTCTTTCAGACCTGTGGGACTAAGCCTACTATTTAGTTACTTTCAATTGTATCTTTGTGGGATACTGAAGGTTGAACAATGCCATTTCAAGAGCCCAATTCTCATTCTTCTTTTCTTCATTATTTCTTACATGCTGCCAAGTCATAATTGTGACCCTCTTGCAGTAGGTGTTCCTTAAGCATTTGCACAGTCTCTCTCCCAAAGAGCTTGTAATTTAGCACAAAGACTCAGTCAAGGCAATATTAAAGGAAAAAATCTCAGAGGCTTGGATGGGGTTGGTATACATTATGTCAGGCAGCACCAGCTATTTACCGAGGTGTTTTCAGTTCCTTTTCCGAACTTCTTCCTGACTCCATATTAATTGTTAAAATCACCATATTCTCATGCATATTCAGTTTTTTTTTCTTTCCTTCTCCCACACAAAATCCATTGACAGATGTTTGTGGATACCACAGACATCACACTGAGTTAAATAATATGAATAAAACAAGCAAAAATACAACCTCTTGTAAAGAGGGCTCCATCTGATGTCCTGTCAGGAGATTCATTCCCTCCCTTCAGCACAAATTATTAGGGCAATCATGACTGACTTCACAGAGATCAAACCACTAAACAGTTCTTGCTGGCATATTACAAAAGGTTTATTCTGTCCAAGTCCTGCGTTCTTCTTTGGCATCTCCAGTGGAACATGGCAGATTCCCAGCTGGCTGAGTTAGATACTTGCCATGATGCAGAAGCAAGTGACAGAAATGATTTTTCAGCCTTTCTCAAAAGAGGTGCTATGGGATGGGTGATGGAGAGCAAGCAGAGATTGGTGGAGTATGGAAAAAGCAAGCTTTTAATGTTTTGGAGAAGTCTTGGGGAAGACCTTATTTCAGTATTTATTGTATAAAGGGGGCCTTATAAGAGAGATGGTAAAAAACAAGGCCTGTCCTGTCCCAGGACAAGGAGCAGTGGTTTTAAACTGAAAGAGGGTAGGATTAGATTAGACATAAGGAGGAAAATTTTATGATGAGGGTGGTGAGATGCCAGAACAAGTTGCCCAGAGAAGTTGTGTCCCATCATTGGAAGCGTTCAAGGTCAGGTTGGATGGGGCTTTGAGCAACCTGATCTAGTGAAAGACGTCCCTGTCCATGGAAGAGAGGTTGGAGTAGATGATCCTGAATGGTCCCTTCTGACCAAGACCATTCTGAGATTCTGTGATTCTATGTCTACATATCCATTTATAAATGTTCATCTTGAAGCTTGCTGACCATTTGTAACATCAGCATGTGATGGACATCCAGACTAAAATGGAAGCCATGTCCATTTTCATGTGTGAGTTCATTTTGTCACAGCCTTCCTCCTATTTTTGATCTCACAGGTGGCTGCAGAACTCAAGCACAGGCGACAGTCCCTTGGTTCTTATTCCTGCTCTCTAGCTCTCCGCTTCCTTCTTTTCTGGCTCATAGCTTGGAAGAAACGATGGATAGGTACCCCAGTGGATAAACAGGAAGAACACTAAGCTGTGTTGCTACCTGCATGGTGGTTTCTTATCTGAGAACAGGGCAGCTTTCACCTTGTTCTGGCTTTGGGCTACTCAAGGTTGATCTCAAATATCTCTGTTGACATTACCTCATTGTGCAGACACTGTATGCAGCCCACTGACAGTCATGAGGGCTTTGCAGTGTATATTAGAAAATATGCTAGATGTGGGAAGGAGGCAATCTGACTTATCATATTTGAGAAATAAGATTAATGTTGTTTCTTTTTCTTGTACTTTTAGAGCAAGATGAGTGCTAGCGTTTTTTCTCTATCACCTCATAAGCATTAAGTAATTCTCCAGAAATGTGCTAGAAAAAAATTCAAAATGAACCATAACTGGGGGCAATAAATAATATAATAAGGTTTTTAATCAAGTCATGGTTATTCTGATCCGTAGAAGACAGAGTAGATAAGCAGAGAGATGGACAAGTAATACTTTAACAGTGACACATTCACAAATATTCCTAGAAATACAGGAATGAAAAGCATGTTATAAGTGTGCTGTTAAAAATGCAGAAAGGTCTGCTCATTCCTTGACACCATATGTCTGTTTCTTGTATTAAAGGGTTTGGAAACATTGTTTATGGATATTGCATGACCATGAATGCCAAAAATAATAATCCTATTAAGTTTAGTCCAAATAGCATGTAATGAGATTCAAAATGATATGTTAAATACACATTCTAATAATGAAACTCAAATTGCTTTACAAATAGCATTGGGAGAACATTAGCCTATTTTGATTCTAATAATTACTTGCATCCTGTGTTCTAAATCTATTCAATATGCTTTTTGTAAGAACAAATATTTGTTCTACTAATTGTTCTGCAATTCTCCTGGTTATTTTTAAAAGGCTAAAGAGCTGCACAAGACCAGCAGTTGTCTGTTAGAATAAGATCTGGTTGTTTTTTTTACTTTAATCATCTTACAGTATTTGAAGAAATTAGGTTCACTAATACCTCTGTCTTTTGTCCAGATTTCAGTTGTCTGTGTTTTGTATACTATCATTAAACCACTTTTCAAGTGAATCCTTGCCAGACTAAACACAATCTTTCCTCGTAGAACATTCCATCCAAAGTGCACACAACCACCATAGCCCTTTCTGGATTGTCCTGAGATGTGGAGTCTTGATTTTTAGGCTAGGTACTATTCCTATTTTATATACTAATTCTTATACAACTATTAAGATATTATTTTCATATCATAAGATCAGTTAATAAGGAGCTATCAATAGATTTTTGACAGCAGAAAAATGTAAACTATCTATAAAGAGACCATATGGTTTAAATGTTTTAAAATATTGTTTTTAAATAGAGACAGAACAAGTATGAATGGGAAAGGAGCTCAGCTTTAGTTTACTTCCGGCTTCACACTGAAACAGCCAGGGATCTCAGTGGGTATTAGAAATGGACCAGAATTGTATAAATGCTACTTTATCCACCCCTTGAAATATTTATTCAGGTTTCTCTCCTTAAGTTTTCTACAGATGTGAAGTCGATTAGTCTTCAGTCTTACTGCCACAATCTCAAAGACCCAGTGTGTGGCCTCCAACACATGGAAAGATGACCAATGTGCAAGATGCACAGGGGACTTTTTAGATCTGAAGCCAGCAGTCTGAAAAATAAAGTACCTGGGGAAAGTGCGTCTTCTTTCCACTGACAGTGAGATCAGGTTCAAGGAGAAGCTAAGCATGTGAGTTAGATAACAAGACAAGGCAGACAGAACCTCATTATCTTCATTTTTTAGCACATTGTATTTCTATTTTGGTCTTTTAAAAAGTACATTCATTTCATTTTGTACCATCCAAATTGAATTTTTCTGAAGACCACTGTAAACTTATTAATTTTTAACAACTTCAGCTTCTAATTTTCCTTCATTCCACTTAAGGAGGGGAGAAACTCTGAGATAGCAAAAATGCCCATAACAATATCCTGGCCTTAAAAATATCCTGTTTGAATGGCAATTCCTTTTTTTCTTAGCTGAGTTGTGTGTAATTCTTTTCACATATATGGAATAGTCCTGGGTATCGAGTACAGCTGGGATTTCTGAATACAAATACAACCTGACTGCATACCATTGAAACAAAACTCAGTTGCTTGGAGAATCTATTGGCGAATTCCTTAAGTCTCATTAATCACATATGTGGTGACACTGGAGGGGGCTCTTTACTTTTTTATTTCTCATTTGTCTCTGATATTCCCTGTTTATTACAAAATCCCTTCCTTTTCTGGATTTATAATGTGGCTATTTTCCAATACAGTCGTATCCTTTCACTCCCAAGTGGAGCCACCCATGTGCAAGAGCTGGGAACCTGGAGCTTTTTGATGAATACCCTTATTCGCCACAGAGCAAAGAGACCATGACAGACTTCGGACATGCTTGACGGTGTGGCCCACCAGGGAGATGACAATTACAGATCGAGTCTGCTGATGCTGCTTGCACAATCTGATTCCAGTTCCCCTGCAGCAGAACATATCTGTCCCTCCACTCTTCTCCTCTAAGAAATTTGTGTTTTCTTTTTAGAAATATGCATGTCTAATTCTCTTTAGAAATATGCATGTTTAATTAGGAAATTTATGAATGAATCCTCTTTGGAGCACAGATTCTCTCTTATGTCGATGCTGAGATCAAAATTTACAAAGATATTTAGGTACCAAGATATGTTTGAGGGTCAGGGCCATGATTGTCTCATGGGGTCCAGCTACTGATCCCTTGAACTCATCTTCTTTCCAACTTCCAATTTGCTTGTGCCTGCTACTGTATAAACAGACTGATAATTTAAGGCTGAAACTTTATCCTTAAAAAGCTCTCATCTGGATTCCTCTCTTGCCTCTGTGCAGCAGTACATTGTGGCCACATACTTTGAAGTGCAGCCATTCCAGGCAGCTTTTTACTCAAAGGTAATGTGCTGGGTACATGAATGGGTTTGCAGAGGGATTTCACCTTGCGCTCACAGTGTGGTAATTAACACTACTCCAGAGCTCTGCAGTATATGCTATTGGTATTGCGCAGCTAGCACACTGAAACTCCATTTGATTTGATGTGCAGAGGACAAATTTTGAAGTGCACATGAAAAATATTTTAATCACTTTTTGGGTGCCTGATGTCCAGACTTCACTCGTCCAGAGAGGTGAGAGCTGAACTTGAAAACATCATTATCTGTTAGGAGGCACTTAAGGTTCTTCTGCTAAGCTCATACCAAATATTCTTTGATTGGAAAAATGTGACCTTTCAGAAGAAAAAACATGTGAGGGTATAGGTACCAAGTCAAAGTTGCAGATACGCAAAAAATTACTCCATCTTGGAGAAAGGAAGAACTGAAGAGAACTTTTAGTTCTGTTTTAAAACACGCACTGACATATATAAAGCATATGTAATCTCTAGGCATTACTCACATAAAATCAACAGCACAAATAAATTTATAGCAGAATTCATGGAGTATGGCATTTTTTTCTTCATTCCAAAAAATGCTTTGATGGTGTTTCTTCTCTTCATTTGATGTAGCTAATTCCCTTTTTGGTTTCTTGGTAGGAATTTGGCATAAAAGAGAGCTGTGATTCCTACTAATTGTCATGTTAAGTAACTTGACGCTAAGAGCTACCATAGGTGTTAACAAAAAATTGCTTCCAGAACATAAATGTCTGTTGCCAGCAGAATTTAACCTCAGGCTGTAATAGTAACACTGAGACATGAGGAGGTTGAAGTGGAGTTCTGCCAGATTTCACTGTGCAGATTCTGCAGGTGTTTCCCTAAGAAGGAAGAGTTGATAATAGATATGATGGCAATTTCTTCCTTCCAAAAGATAGCATGAGCAAGTAGACTTTTGGCGTGAGTTTTGACCAGGAAATAATTTGTGATGTCCCCAATATTATATAAATATATTTTTATAGAAAGCATAAGGAAATTTATGTTAAAATATATCATGTGTCAAAACCCCTGTATTTGATAAATGAAAAATGTTGGTGGCTATTCCCATAATACTTTTTGAATTAGAAACATGGGGAGGAATCAAGAAAATGGAAAAGAGAAATACTTTAAAATTAAAACATTTGAAATAGAGGAGGTTTTGTTTTTTTTTTAATCAGCTCTACTTGGCAATTTCAAGATTTTGCTAAAACCTAACCTGCTGACTCTGCAGCCTGGGAGGGGAGATTACTTTCCATTGCCTCAGGTGCCAGGATCAGTCCAAAGAGGTAAAGGCCAGTCCCACCATGGCCTTAGTTACAGCAGTTTCATCCCCAAAGACACCAGCCAAAGTCACACCTTCATAGAGAGTGTAGAACTATAACCTCTAGGGTGGTTTCTCCTCTCATTTGTAATGGTATAAATCGGTTAAAGTCAATTGAGGTCTGAATATGAAATGGGAGTAAAAGAGAAAATGAAGGGCCTTTTGTCCATGAAATCTGCCAAGTGTTATGTGGACTTATTTCAGCCAGGGCTACTCCCACTGCCATTAATGGTTTCATACTACTGGGAGTGCTAAGTGAAATCTCTGGATCAGAAAACAGCTAGGCTCTGTTCATCCCTCGGTGCTTCCTCTGCAGTGGCCACCACCATGTGTCGGATGTGGACTGGATTGAAATGTTGTATGGAGACACAGATTTACCTCTACAGGAGCACAGCTGTCAAGTGCCTGGCCAATCTGTTTAGTGTTGGGATGACTCAGGCTTTGAGGGAATGCACAAATATCTGCTGTGATATTCACAATCTTTTTCTCTCTTTAGCCAAAGAAGATTTTGGATTGTCCTTAACATTTCAGAGGTGTTCAGGAATACACAGGAAGAAGAAGCATTTTTGGGTAAAGGACAGAAGATTTTAGGTAAAAAAATGGAACTAAATAGTGTCAGGTACTGTTCCTGCATAAACCCAACAAGGTGGGTATATACACATATATATGTGTGTTTAGGCTATGTATTTCATCTTTTGGCCATGATTTATCCAACAGCAACCAAGACACGGGTTAACATTTGAGAATCCTCACTCCATCACACACGCAAGTCCCAAGGAAGACTGAACCAAAAATGTCTGGTAATTTGGTCACGAAGCAGGGATTAAATGGGTAGGGGTAATTTCATTGGAGGGAGGATGAGAGGGAGGGAGGGAGGGAGAAAAAAGTGAAAGAAGGGAAACAGAATAACATAGAGGAAGAGGACCCCACCCACACTCTTCACCCAAAGTACATAATCCCCTCTCCCAGGTCAGGGCTTTCTGGGGCTGCAGCTGGAGCTGGGGGTGCAGGCAGCCATTCCGAGCTGCCTGTCCTGTCCTGCCAGGCAGGTTCTCAGTGCTGGCCTCTACACTCAGCCCAGCCCCAGGCTGCTCCAGCACTGGCCATGCGTGCTAGGCAGGTGAGCCCTTCTTGCATCTCTGGTAAGACGGGGAGGAGGGTGGGTCGTCTGAACCCCATTGCCCACTGCTTCAGCCTGTTTCATAAGATCAGGCTCACCACCCAGACAGACATACTGCAGCAAAATTTGCCCAGACTCGCATCATACACCCCAAAATTATAACCAGTGACATGGCTGTTTTTTCTCACCTCACAAATGCCCCAAATGCACCACAATTTAACCCTCATAAACCTGCCCAGTTCCCTTTCACATCCTCATCCTTTCCTCTCCCCTGCATGCCTGCACAGCTCCCTTTCTGCCTTTTAGCATAGCTGCAATCCAGCCCAGTCTCTCCTTAGATCTCACTGAACAGGAGGTAAGTAGCAGTCTTGGAAACCGAGGGAAATTTCTTCAATTTGCATGATTTTTTAAATTCCTTTTTCTCTTTTCAAAAAATGAAATCACTCAGTATCTCAACAAATAAGTGATGTGTTCAAATTAACTTAAAGTGTAAGTCCTGTGAGCAAGTCACAAGTCAAGTTGGATTCTTTTTTTTCCTTTTTCCTTTTCTTTCATTCTCTTTTTTTTTTTTCTCTTTTCTTTTTAATGGTGAGTCCAAGACGGGGAGCATTGCCAATGTGCCTATGAAAAAATGACAGACGATCCATCTGCAGAGAAAACAAACAAACAAGTAACTAATTCTCCAGTCCAGAAGTACATCAGCTTTCATGTGGCATCAAAATGGCTTAGTCTAATCAGATTGAGAAGAAGGAGAGTCTTGCTGGCTAGAAATGAACATGCAGAATTTCAGGAGAGGTCAAATATGAGATTTAAAACATATGTTGGCTTAGTCTTCCTCCCTTCCTGGGACCTGGGAAGATGGGACATATATTCCTGGCCCTACCATTGACCTGCTTTGCGGGTGAGGTTAGCACATCTCTGTGGTTCTGTTTCTTCCACTACAAAAATTTGTGATACTCAGACTACTCTGAAATTTGACCCCTGCAGCTGAAACATTCTCCAACAGGGTAATTGTGGCAGGGTTTATAAAGAGAGAGAATATTTTTTATTAATGCCAGAGATAACAGTTGAAAAAATATCAAGCTTCTGAGATCCCCAAAACTCCTGGACGTTATTATTGGTCATTGTTTAGAATAGAATGTTTGAACTCGTTAAGATTACATGCTGTTCATGTTAGTTTATGTGTTAAAAGCTTATCCACACACCTGCAAAGGAGCACAGAGAGGCAATGGTGAGGGCGAAGCCCAAACAACACCCAGCTCTGGCTCCTCGCAGGCCCATCCCAGGAGCCACCAGCCCATCAAAGGCCACCTTCACAAGCCTGGAGAAGCCCAGAGGCACAAAGACACGCGAGAACCCAAATTAAAGACTCAGAGGAAAGGACACCCTGTCCAGGCCCCTCCCAGGGCAATCCCAGGAAAGCCTCAGCCCCAGTGTCTAGGTGTGACACCCAACACGATGAGTCAGTGCTGGAGCCCCTTTTGGATGGAGGAGGGGGATTGACCCTAGGGTTGTGGGAAATGTTACAGGATGCAGGGATTGCACCAGACATGATGAGATGTTTAGGGGAGGAGCCAAAGGTGGAGAAAGGGAGGGATTTAGGTGATTTAAGGAGGAACAAGTGTGGGAAGATAAGGCATTAAAAGGGGTCGGTTGCATATAAATAGTTTACTAGTCAGTATGTTCATCTGGCACCTGATCAGCACAGTCCATCCCGTCTTCTCATTAAACTCCATTCATAATTCTTCTTCTGGGTGAGGTGGTGTGCATGTGTGTATATGGGGGTCTGCGTGCCAGCACGTGGAGTCAGACAGTTGGTCAGAGGGTCTGTGTGTCTGTAGTGCCAGCAACTGGAGTAAGTGCGGGTGTGCGAGTGAGTGTGCCAGTGCTGGTGCAGATCAGGTTGGACTAGCTGATGAGTAGGTGAAATGGCCTGGGACCCAGGGTGCTGTGGGTCTCTGAGAGTAAGACCATGGGTGAGTTGGCTACTGGAGGGGCCAGGAGAGTCCTGGCCAGCTGCTGGAAAGCTGTGAGTGCATGTGTGCATGCACATGTGTGTGTTTGTGCTTATGTGTGTGTTCATGAGATGGTCTGTTACAGCAGATAGAGTGGGGCTGCTGCCTTGGGGGCTTGTATGCCCAGGTGCCAGCAACTGGGGAGACTGGGGTCATGGGTAGCTACTGGGCTGACTGTTGGAGCCCAGCTGATGGAGGGATATGCATTGCAAGTATGTATATACATTTATATAGTCCACCAACAGACTTTCATCCTGATCAGCCACAGAGGGAGGAGGAACTGTTTGTGCTTGTGTGTTTAGAGTGTGTTTGTGTGTGTTTGTGTATGTGTGCCTGCCTGGAATGCATGCTGAGCCTCAACACTGGCTGGACCTGGGGCAGGGAGCTGCTGCAACCTCACTTCGGTTGGACTTCCAGATTCACCTTCCCAAACAGCCTGTGGTGTTAATGATGACAGAGCCAGATGACCCAAGGTTGCCAAATTCATCTGGTGAGGGGTTCAGTTAAACAAGTATTTAGCACTTTGCACTGACAGCCACTCAAGCCTGGAGAGGCAAAGCCATAGAGTGATATTTGAGAGCAGGGTAAACAGGTAAGGTTGGCAGCTGAGTGACCCAAGTGAGTGCAGACATTGCCCTGACCAAAGTTAGACTTCACTCTACATCCACTCACTCACACACTCAGCTGTGGGCAGCCATGGCAGACACAGCAGACACCTGAGTCCACCCAAGTCGAGTTATTTTTATTGAAAAAAGCAGGATGTGATTCAAAACCCACTGCAACTGCTATAAGATCATGAATAGAGAAACGGTCTGCTTTGGGATATGGCATTACTGCATGAATGTATCCTGGAGTGAACCAGCTTGGAAAAAACAGCCTCACAGCAGTGATTTTTGAGTGGGATCTTCCTCTGCACATCCTCAGCTACCACCACCACCCACCCCCCTCCCCACC
>VZTV01123386.1:0-10957 GCA_013400875.1 Anhinga rufa
AAAGGTCCCTTCTAACCTAAACCCTCTGTGATTCTATGAAATAAAACCATTTGTCTTCCCATTAGAAGTAAAAGAGAGGATAGGCATCCCTACTCTTCTCATAATCTCTAAGACACCCATCAGTACAGTACGACTTTTTTTCCACTTGTTCTTCCCATCAATATTTTAATACCAAGTAGATTTGTTGATGAGTAGAAAAAAAATAAATCTTCTGGTTAATAAAATAAGTACAACCTTCATTCTACAAATGAAACGGTTTGGATAATTTTCATATAAGCCTCAATAACTGAGCGTCAGTCTGTGACAAAACCTTCAGATATTTTCACAGTTAGCTTCTACTTGTCATTTCTGGTCTTTCCTGAATTTAACATGAATCACTGGCTCAGACACCTGAATTTCTTGTAGGTGTTCACTCTTGTATCTATAAATAGCATGAGTAATCTGTACTTCACCAATATCTTTTTTCTAAGTCACTGAAGAACCATTTTGGGTGTGCTTTTTTAAACCTCTTTTCTTGCCTCTTGAAGATTAGAATCTCTGTGCTGTAAATGTCATTTGGGGGTACATGGCAGTGAGTAATTTATGTAAGAAAAAAAATTGGGGATGTTTCTTTAGGGATATGTCTTTCTTAAATAAAAAAAATACTTTCAATTTCATTCATTCCAATTCACTCTCACTTTGGCCTTTTACTGTTGTAAAATAAAAATAAAAATAATGAATAGAAGAGGGTTATTTTCTACCTTCCACAGTGGCTTCAGCTCTTGAGGCTATGACATACAATTCAGGACAATGACGAATGGATGACACTTGGCATCTGAAGCCTGACCAGCAGAAGAAAGAACCTATACTCTAAGGGATTACATCCAAACAATGAGGTTCATTTTTTGCTCTACAGATATAAAACAGTCCCACTTGCAAACATATGTAGACACCTCTATATGAAAGTTTGTTGCAGCTTTTAATTTTTGAAAATGTGTTTTTTTCTTTGCAATGGAATTTTGAGTCTTTTAAATTTTAAATTTTAAATTTTAAGTCTTCTTTTAAATTTTAAAGTCATTTTAAATTTTGAGTCTTCTTTTTTCCTTCTTTCTTTTCTGTTATCCAGAAAAAAATCCTATGAAAACCATAATACACAGGAGAAGTCTAATAACTTTAATAGTTTATCTCTGATGATGCTTAATTATGAGTGGGATTTAGGTAGGTGTTAATTTACATTTCTTTGAAATACCCAAGTCCAAAAAATTGCTTAACAAAAAGCTCCTTGTGGCTTTATTTTTTAGTCTTATGAGCTACTTCCATATATGCTGTCTCATCCCTTCCTTTTAACTTTCTTAGATAAATGAAGACTAAACATTTTTTCTTGTACCAGAGGAGAAAAAAGACAGGTCATTTAAGCGTACCAGATTAAAAAAAATTGTATTCTTACACTGATTTACTAAGTCATACCTAAGGTTTCAGGTCTGTTCCATTTGCATGGAAACCCAATATGAAACTTTTCTATTTCCAGTTAAAAAGATATAATAAAGGCTGAATAAATAGCTGTACTCCTTGAAGTTTAGTTATACATAAGGTCTCTAACTGAATTCAGTCTTTCAGTTTCTGCTTTTAAGTGAAGCTCACTCCTGGTTAGAAAGCAACATTAGACTTTAGTTCTTTCACAACTGTTTCTCATTCCATCAAAAAATATTTTTAAGATCATACCCTGTACTGAGCCACCATCCATCCGACTGACCAATACTTTGGCAGACCTCGAGGAAACTCATCTATTAACCCTCTTCCAAAAATTTGTTCTCCATGACTCAAAATATGTTATGGAACTCACCTATTTCTAGCAAATAAACACAGTAGTTTTATGCTGACATTCAAACTGTAGGGCCATCATTTTTTATCCAGCTAAAGACCATGATTTCAAAAAAATTGAACTCTGTGTGTTGTCTTCTGTTTCTTCTCACTTCAGTGGGATTAACTTTCTTTTTTTTCTGCAAGTGCAAACTTTGGAGAAGAGGGTGAAACCCTTACCTCACCATTAATTAAATATCCTGAAGTCAGTAGGTGTATCCTTAGGATTATCCTGAGTGATTTACCAACTACCAATGAACAAAATGCTACTAAAATCAAGCCATTATATTGGAGCTGAACCAAAGAAATTATAGTGGAATGACCCATGATGCTTTCCAACGTAATACAAATTTCAAATTAGAGACAAAAACTACCTTTGACATTTTATTTTTAAAATTGTGGTCTCTGATGTGGATGTTGCTATTTTTGAGGTTCAGTGTGAAAAGGTAGAAGTTCTTATTCACTTCTGAAAATATAATTAGATATTAGGCTTGCCAACCACCATTGCTTTCATTGCTTTTGTTTCAGAAGTTCCTGGAAGACATTTCAAACAGAAAAGAAGAGGCAGTATTAAATATTTGGCACTTAAATTTTAAACAACTCAAATAAAGGCATTTGCATGTTGGAGAAATTATACGTCATAACTGCGAAAGCAAGATGACACGCTATTCTAGAGGCCTTGTTTCTTCTTCTGCTTCTCATCTTTGCCATCTGAGGTTCTTCTGCTTTGGCTCTATTTCTCTGGAGTTTTTGTCCCTGATCTTTTTTTAGCGTTCTTCTCTTGAAGATTTATGAAATATCTTAGAGATATTCTTGTAGCTCAGTCTACAACACATATTTCTGAAAACCCTATTTTTCTGTGTAGAGGTAAAATGTGTGAAATGTAGACTACTGGGATTTAACCAATTTCAGCATATAACTGATCCTGCTCTAGCATACTTTGAAGACTGATCAAAGAGAGGTAAATTAAGAACCAATGTTCCTTATTACCTCACACAAAAGTTACTTGAACAGTGGGCATAGGATCAGTGTTTATTTATGAGACATTTAAATGCTGCTTATGAGACATTGTGCTATTAGGGGAAATTACAGGGATTAAGCAGCGTAAGAGAAGTACTTGTGGCGGGTTTGTTCTTTTTGCTGTTGCAGCTGCTGGTGCTGGCACTTACTCTCTTCCACTTCAGCTGTTTTCTAGCTACCCACCAATATAGTTAACAACAAAGAAATATTTTAAAGGGTTGCAATGCAGACAAGGATTGAGGATTAGTCACCCAGTCTAAAGGAGGGGAGTTCAGTGGGATATTGCATTTCAGTCTCAGAAAGAAATGGGTTGTAGAACTAAAATGAGGCTGAAAAAGAGTTTTGAGAGTGAGAGAATTTGAAAAACAATTGAGCCAGAACTAGTTTGGTATCTGGCCATAGAGGAATGCCATTCCTCAATACAGCATATGGCACGACCTCAACGCTGAGGTAAATTTGAGCCTCTCCTATGCATAACATTTGGCCCTGTTACCCTCCTTCCTCAACAGATTTCTTTTACCAGATGCATCAATCAGTTTTGAGTATCTTTTTTGACACGAAATTCAGTATACATGAGAAATCTACATTTATGAATAGAAGAATAGGGTATTTGTAGCACTGATTAACAATTACAGCAATGCCAACATCAGTTTCAAAGTATTTTCTTTAAAAAAAAATAAAAATTAATAGTAGCTGGAAGGTCAACCAGAGCTAGAACAAGAACTGACACCCAGATAGATGAGATTTGGTAAACCTCAGCTTGTTCCTGCTGCTGTACTTGTAGAAATAATGGAAAACTACAAACAGAAATAAATTTCCCAGAATCTCCTACTCTTACTGGGTAATTTCACAGTAACTATAAAGTCAGCATCTGCCACATTTATTAAGAACTGATGTCAGATAGTGGAATAAAGAGATTTGTTTAGAGTTATTTCGATGTAAAAACTTGCTGAAACTGTCAGCTGTTCATCTCCGTTTTCATCCTTCAGAGGAATTTGCATGATGTTATGATGTTTTCCTCTCAAGGAGCACCAGTTCCGACCTCGGTTGGAAAGCACATCTTGCTTTGGTTTTTTGCATGAACAGACATGCAGGCAAAGGCACTTCCTGGCTGTGGAGGCACGCAGCATCACACAGTTCATCTCCTTATGGCTGAGATGTTTTCTCCCCTTAAAAGGTGGCCACATCCATACTGGGGACAGTCCCAGGTCCATCCCAGTCCCGGAGCCATCATGGTCATTGCCTGGGAGAACACTAGCACCCGGGTCAGTATATGGATCTGTGTGGTCCACAGCCAGGCAGAGCCACAGCTGTGGCAGGGTGGCAGAGAAGGACCACCATGGCACAGGACATAGGGTCGGGACAAGGACTGATGGCCCTGGGCAGGCTGACATGGAGACCCAGGGGCAAGGTCAGAGGAGGTCCCAGCAGAGGATGGTGAGGGCCATCAACTGATTAGTGCCCTGAGGTCCCCGACAGTCTCCTCTAGCACTTCAGCATGTCTCTAATGAGAGGCTTGCTCCATAGGAAAACAGTGTTTAAAAGTCCACTGAGGTTTATACAAATTTCTTATGAATGGTCAACTACAGCTAATTCTGTGGTTTCTCAGACCAAGGCCAGGATTTGGTGATGAACGCTGCTTGTACCTGAATGCCAAAAAACACAGATACAACATAAAGGGGCAAGTCTAGCATTCTTCAGATTCACTTTAAAGCCTTAATTGCCATCTTTTCAAGGGCTGCTACAGGAGGTGCAGTTTACTGCCATAAGCTTCTAGATGACAGGCATCACTATAAAATTGCTGAGGGGAGACCTATCACTCTCTACAACTACCTGACAGCAGGTTGTAGTGAGGTGGGTATTGGTCTCTTCTCCCAAGTAACAAGCGATAGGACAAGAGGAAATGGCCTCAAGCTGCTTCAGGGGAGGTTTAGATTGGATATTAGGGAAAAATTCTTCACTGAAAGAGTGGTCAGGCTCTGGAACAAGCTGCCCAGAGAGGTGGTGGAGTCACCATCCCTGGGGGTGTTCAAAAAACGTGTAGACGTGGCACTTTGGAGCATGGTTTAGGAGGCATGGGGGTGTTGGGTTGGCAGTTGGACTTGATGATCCTAGAGGTCTTTTCCAACCTTAATGATTCTATGATTCTATGAAAGTTGGAATTATTTATGCCTTTTCCATCTTTTAGTCACTGCTAAAAGGCAGATACAAAGAAGCCACATACCTATCCCTAACGCTGTTCAAGTTTTTTTATCAGTATGGTGCGCGAATTAATGCTTTCCCTTGCAGACCATGAAATCCCAGCTCTCTTTTGCATGTGTTAGCCATGCCTTAACACTTCCTGTGCATAGACATCTTGCTTGCAGAGTCTTCCTGCACACAGCAAAAGCCATTTGAGAAGTGACCCAAAAAAGAAGGGTTAAACATTCTCTTAGATTTTTCACTGTGAACATAAAGCAGAAGTCTTCAGAACAAACGGACTCAAATCTTTAAGTTTGAAGGAAAGATATTTCAAATGCCCCAAAAAGAGTCAGGCGAGATGAAACCACAGATGTGGGTAATGTATGATATATGTTGTATGATTATCATATGGTCTGTCAGGACCTGTAAGACTGAAGCAGTAAATCTACAAATAGTAAACCCACCGTCTCTCAGTACAGGCCTGTTAACTGGAGAATCAGGGGGGCAATGTTTTTCTGACTAGTGTTCAGGGCTTTATATACTAAGATTTGCATCACTTCCCTTTTCTACAGCTAAAAGAGATATTACCAATCAGGCTATCTTTCTACATTTCACCCATTAAGCTTATACATACACTTCTGCAAAGGACTAAGTCCTTAATTTCAACTGATTCCATCCCTATTTTTACCATATTATATATTAGCTGTTAGCTATTTCTAACTTTCATATCTTTGGTAACTCCCATTGTGTTTCTCAGCAGTTTGCTAACTTTACTAGCTTAACTCTTACCTCATAAATCTCTCTTTATAATGTCTTGATCACTTTGGATTTTTTCTGGAAGTTCTCCATTTTTATTGTTTATTTCTAATATAGTAATCAGCATTGAGCAGAAGGTTCCAAACATTATCAAGAAGACAAAAAAAAAAGGGGGGGGGGAGTATTTTTTCCAAAAATACATCTTTTTACAAAAGACCTCATTACCACTAGATGTCCTGAATACCAGCTGTCCAATATGGTTCAGTAATTAGACAAATTAATACAAAAAGGGTTCGGGAAAACTTTTGAGTCAGATGATACACATGTAATCCCACCAGCCCTAGTGCCCATCTTCTGGAAATCTGTAAATGGCAAACTGCCAGGTGCTGGAAGATCATAGAATAGAATTGATGAAACTTATCTTTCTTGTTTTGTTTTGTACTTAACAGTCTTTCCTAAGTAATTGCTAGGACAGATGAACCATTGGTCTGACTTCGTACAGCCACTTGTATGGTCTTGTAGAGCTAGTTATCTATTTGTTTTATTTTGTGAACACAATGACCACAAAATCAGGTTGAATGTTCTTACTGACACAACTGCTGTGCCAAACCTTAAGGCAAACCCATCTATGTCACATCATTAAAAATTGTGTCTTTTGATTCTGCAGCAAATTCTGCCTGTATTACACCAATGCTGAACCACATATTTTGAAGCCTTACTTTTCAATGCCTATGAGATGACAACTGATTGTGGTTATAAGTAAGAAATATGATTGGAAATAATTATTTCTCTGAAAATTCATGTCTTATTTGATGCCTATTACTTGAAGTCATGTTTCACAGCTTCACTTCCTCCTAGGTTCCTCACTTTCTCATGTTTCAGACTTCTTAAAATGTAGTCCTTTTTATTTGCATTAGTTGAAATAACCAGTATTTCTTCTGAGGTTTGTACTCCTTCTAGGTTCATTTGTGGTATTCCTCTTTTTAAAAAGCTCACGACTCCTCCTGGCTTAAAAAAATCTGCACATTTCCTCAATGTGGTTCTTGTTCCCCTTTCTGGAAAACTAATGAAGTCACTGAATAAGATCATACCTTTCACCAAATGTCTGGTTTCCCACAGCTTGCCTATCTGCAGAAGTCAGTGTGCTGTAAACAAAAGCGTGAATTGACTTAGTGATAATTATTTTGTATCCTTCCCTAGATGGGTGCTCTTAATGCACAATAAGGGCATACTATGCTGGCTTGGGTGTTATTCTGAACAGCTATCCTCCCCTAGCTACACCACAGCTTGAAGCTCATCACAATGTCTGCAGATTGGTTTTTACAAGACATTTGCAGAAAAAACAATGCAGTAACAGAACAGTACGATTGCTTCAATATCTTAGGCTTGATGCTTACAGCTTCTAGTGCGCATAAGACATAATGGAGAGAAGATGGGGTGAGTATTTCAGAAGAAGTGGAGTTACCATTCTGCCTGAAGTTCTCTGGTGTTTATGAGTCAGGTTGAACTGCTGGAGAGAGCCAATGTTAAAGGTAGGATATTACTGGTAGGTTTCAAGCCCAATTTCTCAGAAAAGAAAATCTAAACATGAAACATTTCATTCTACTTTCAAATTGATATAGGTCTCTGTAAAAGTAGCAAAACCAAGTATGAGATGAATAAGCAAAGCTAAGATGAGTGGAGATGAGAAGAAAAATTAAAGAAAAGGGACAGAAAAAAAACAATACGGAAGACTGTGATATGGGGCACTTGTAAGACTTGTGGGATTTGTAGGGTTTGAGAAACTGATCGGATTTCCTTTCCAGCAGCCAGTGTTAAGGTTTCGGTTTGTGTTGATTACTTGGACCCTAGCAGCTAATGCAGAAAACAGCAAAAGACACAAGGACACAGGAGTGGGAATATAAGAAGAAAGGAAAAAGCAGTCCCAAGACAAATGATGAAGGATAGAATCTAGAACTGAATTGTGCAAAACCATTCTACTGATAAAGGAAGCTTCACTGAGCAGCTTCACTGTTCTCTGTTAAAATCAAGCCAAATGATGGAGGCAAGAGTCACACAGGGAAAGAAAAAAGAAAAGAAGAAAAAAACAGACAGGACAGGCACTAAAACATATGCACTGATTTCTCATGGGAAATAGAGGAATATTCCCCCTATTTTTATGAGTAACTGAAACAGATAACCAAGATTAATTGATTGTCATCTGTATTGAGAGCAGATTTGAAATTGTGTGGGTTTTTTTCTCTTCCATTTTCAACTGCATTGCATCACAGTGAGTCACACAGTCTCTTTTTCCATGCTAACCCCAAGACATGCTGCAGCAAATCAGATGTGGTATGACAAATACAATGAATCAAAATGGTGCTCACCACTTTTTTAACCATCAAATCCCTAGCACAATTTTTAAAACATGGGATGGCCTGCTACATAAGAGGAATTCAGCACTGGGTAAAACATGGCCCTGGATTTTGTATGTCTTTAAGTAATGTCTTTAAGGGTCAGTTCTTGCAGGCCATTAAGTTTTTAACAATCAGTGGTATGCCCCAAAAAAAGTAGTGACATTTAATGGATAGAGCAAGACAACACTGAAACCTGAGCTCAGTACCTTCAAAACACTGTAAAATCAAAGCTGGAGGCTACTCGGGGCAGGCAATGGAGGTCCCCAGCTCAGAGATCTCTACTTGGTTGGCTCTGTTAGATGAGCCCAGAAGCACAAGACACTGAACTTCTTTAATGCTCTGCCTGATGCACTGACCCACCTGAAGGTCCTACCAAGGGAACTCTTGGCTCTCTTCAGCCAGAACAGATGTTTCCAAAGACTCTGTCCTCTGCTACAGGTTTACAGCAACCTATGGAAAGGGCTATCAAGAAGTTAAGCTAGCAAGAGTCTAAGTGAGTCACAGGTGGAGCTTTATTAATGTTGGCTATTTTTGATGCCATAATTATTATTTTCTGTGGAAAAATAATATCCTGCCAGGAAATTTCCAATCAGCTCTCCAATCACCAGCAGCCTCTTCAGTGTCAGTAACCACCCCTCAAATCAACCTACATGAGTAAATGTGAACTCCTGGCAAGTGCATGTTGTCACGGTGAAGTGTTTTCATCCAGAAGCAAGCTGGGCTAAGAGCAGGATCTGTTGACCTTTGAGGACAGGGTGATCTGACCTGTGGGATCAACAGGGCCTCTGAATTCATGGTTTAGAAGTAGGCTTCTCACTCTCCTTCAACTTCTTCAGTCTGTCCTGTTAGACAGATGTCCATAAGTAGCACCCAGGTGGTCAACCCATCACATCCCCAGGTCAGTGGAGATGATCAAAGACAGGTGCTCTAAAGGAATGGCAGGCTCTAAATAAAAATAACAAGGATGCATCAGAGCAGAGTCCTCATCTACATCAGCGAAAAAGTGGTATCTCTGAGAGAACTATTTTTGTGGAATCAAAGAAACGTGCTACCAGAGCCAACATGCTCCACATAGATAGCCTCACTAACCAAGTGGAGCTTTAGTTAAAGACTCTCTGGAGGAAAGAGTTCTGGAGTGAGATAAGCAGGTAAAAGCTGCGGGCACACCCTTCATATGAGCACTGAATCATAAAAACAGTGACAAAATCCCAGCAGATATTTCTTGTACAAGACTAATTCTTTCACATATGGTCAGCACAGAGAAGTCCACACAGCACAAGAGCTGGGGAAGTATTCCAGCCAAGGTTGGACCAAGTCTAAAAGTGAGTGGGTTCAGGGGAAACTGTTAGTGCCCAATGGAAGAGAGAGAAATGAGAGATCACATTTTGGAACAACAGGGAAAAAATATACTTTTTAAAAGATGTTTTCAGTCCCATCTATCATCTGACAGTAATTTTTGGCAGTCTTAAATGTGTTAGTTTGCATGGTTTTTATTCGCTCACTTGCATATTCTTTCATGACAAATTTTATATGTATACATACACATATATATATATGTATGTATATATATAAAAGTGGGCTTTATTCCACAACTTAATGAATGGATAGAGATACTTCCAAGTGATGCTACTCTGCATTTATCTAACATTAAAATATTTTAACATACAACAGCAACTACTTACTTTTTCTCCCTGAAATCCCACACAACCAATATATAAAATGCCTCTTATCAAATTTTTGGCACTAATGGATTTAAAAGCTTTACCTATCCTTTGACTCTTAAACCACAAGATTTCTCAACATAAAAACTGTTTGCAAAAAACAGTGGAAGGCATATCTGTTATTTATTTTCTTAAGAGTAAGTAATCTTCAGTAAGATGAAATATATATTTCTGAACAGCTGTTGAAATGTTAAGGCAGCTTCAGCTCCTATGGGAGAGCCAACTGGAACTTTAAATATGCTGAAAATGTATTATAAAACTACTTCTTTTGTATTTATATAGCAAAATGGGAAATCTTAAAAGATATGTAAAGATATTTAGTCAACTCCAGATTGACTAAATATTCACTCCTTTTGACCTAGAACAAGTTCATTTCTGTAAAAGGCTACTTCATTATACATTAAGTGAACTTTGAGTCAAAAGATAAAAGAACTCTAGTTTTGTGTAGAGGATTTTCATGTTAGGACAGGAAGCAAGTTTTCTGGGAAATTAGCACCAGCCTACATCTACGTTGGAGTGCGGCATGGCCCAGGAGGAACAGTTGTGGAGCAACACAGTTGGAATGGAGGAGGTCACATTGTACACACTTGGTGGGGAGGGGGACCTGAATGCAACATCTGTTAGTTATGATGCCTCCTTGCACCTCACAGTGTAAGGTTCTTGCAGAGTTGAGTTGCTTGGAAATGACTTGTTTTCTGGAGGAATTAAGACCTGAGAAAAAATATCAGGAAAATAATATAATTCTTAAAATCTAGGCTGAACAGTAAAAATGCATTTTCAGCAATCAACTGTTTTAAGTGCTGAAATTCTGATGTCCTGGAACAATTTATAATGATGGGTAGCTCAATGCTCAGAAGGATTAAAACAATCTTCCTGCATTTCGAGGAGGAGAAGGAGCTGGATAACCTAATGGTGCCTTTGTGGCTCTAGCTGGTTGTATTGGAAAAAGAATAATAAAACCTAGTTAAAAATGGAAACCTAAGGAAAAGCAGAGCAGCCTGCCAAGTCCTGGAGGCTGACGCAGCTTGGGCATTGCCAGGAGCA